>CM073773.1:105104487-105186172 GCA_037158775.1 Hetaerina titia | reverse complement strand
AGTCGAAATTGAACGGCAAAAAAAGGCACAAGAGATCTCAGACTAGTCACTGGAGACACGAAGGTGGCAGTGGGCAGCATCGAGAACGACAGACTGAAGGCAATCTCTCTCCGGGGAAATTGCCGTGCGAACTTCTTCTAAAGAAAAAACAGCACTAAAAATGTCCAGCATTCCCGCTGATTCTTCAAAACCATCACAAGTTTCTGAACTCCAAGATGATTACAGATGAAATGAGATAAAACTTCGTGTTAAGCCTGATAATTATATTAAAATTCACTGATTATCTTACCATCTGGCACGATATTAATGATAAAAATGAAACAGATGGCTGCGAGTAAACAGCAAAAACCACGTAACAATAATGGCCACAAGTCTTGCTTACTTGATTCTCGAGAAGAATTTATTTGGTTTTTACTCGGGGAGTAACCGAAGAGCCAATTCAAGTGCAGGGAAAACTATCCTGCCGAGGCACTGGGAGAAGAGGATGAAGGGTCACAACAGAGAGGATAACGAAGGGATTGGCTTGCTCACTGAGAGGGTAAATAGCGAGAAATTTTAGTTGGTGGGACGTGAAAATTTAAAATAAAATCCTAGCGAGAAAATCGAAAAATTGAATAATTCCTTCACGTATGCAGCCTAGTCTTTTTCATCAACAAGCTTTATTTATGCAACAGATATTTTTTTACAGCTTACCGTGTCATGGTGGGTTTTTGTCCAGACTGAAATGTATACTCGCACATTTCTTTGCCCCGTTAATGAGACAAAACCTCATGGCACTCACTGAAATTAACTGTTCTTCAATTTCGCATGTATACTATATCCCTGCATTACGTCTATATTATATATCCTTCATTATGTATTCGAAGTGTGTTAAAAAATAATGAGAATTTTAATTTTTCGGACACTAAAATTTATTTATTTTTATATATATTGATGCTGTAACCTTCAAAATAGTCCCCATTGGAGAATATGCACTTGTGCCAGCGTTTCTTCCAATCCCCGAAACAATTCTGAAATTTTGAGATAGCCTCTAGTTCTTTCAGCGATGCGCTTTTAATGTCATCTACGCTGTAAAACGACGGGCCTTAAAAGTTCTCTTCTTAATTTTTGGAAATAGGAAAAAGTCACACGAAGCCATATCTGGCGAATCTAGCTGGGGTATCGTTACAGTATTGTTTTTGGCAAAACATTCACGGACAAGCAATGAAGTGTGACCTGGTGCATTATCGTGGTGCAAAAGCTATGAATTCTTTTTCCACAGATCCGGGTGTTTTTTCGGATTGCTTCACGCAAACGGCGTTGAACTTGTAGGTAGTACTTCTTTCTTATTGACTGTTTGACCTGGAGGCAGAAATTCATGATGCACTATGCCATTAAAATCGAAGAACATAGTGAGCATAGCCTTCACGTTCGACCGCATTGTCGGGCTTTTTTCGGTCTTGGCGAGCCAGAATGCCTCCACTGGGATGATTGAGCCTTAGTTTCAACGTCATATCCATAAACCTATGTTTCTTCACCTGTTATTATACGTTTCAGTAATTCTTCATCGTCGTTTACTTCATACGTCGTGACTCCTGAGCAACTTTCATTCGCCACTGTTTTTGTTCAAAATTCAACAATTTTGAAACAAATTTTGCTGCCACGCGTTTCATACCCAAAAAAATAGGAAAAAATGCAATAACACGATCTAATCGATATGTCAGCATTATCAGCGACCTCCCTAATTGTGATTTGGCGATCGTTCATAACCGTTTCTTTAACTTTTTCCACGTTTTCATTAATTGTTGATGTGCTGGGGCGTCCAGGGCGTTCGTCATCTTCAAGGTCTTCACGGCCTTCTTGGATACGCTTATACCACTCGTAAACGCTTGATTTTATCATAGCAGACTCACCATAGACCTTTGTTAACATTTCACACACTTTGTTACACTTTATTTCATTTTTACGCAAAATTTGATACAAATTCTTTGATCCATTTCTTTATACAAAAAAAATCGTCGAGCTCACAAAACACGTCTAACCTTAGTGACTGTCACAGAAAAAGTCCACAATGAAAACAGCTGAAAGTTTTATCATACTTCAGGGGCATGTATACCAACATCTTAAGAAAAAGTTTGACAATCGGACTCTCCAAGCCCAAGAAATGAAAAATATCTCGTTATTTTTTTTAACACACCTCGTATATTCCGTATCCCTATATTTTCCTAGTCGTATCTAGTTTCCATAACGTCCTTCCTTCTGTCACAGCCTTTGGCATTTAATCGTCCATCAAAATGGTCTGCAGCCACGTTTCCTGCCATCTTTTGATTTCTCCCAACAAAGGACTCTCCTCATCTACCATGCCTTGTCCACTTTCGTTTGATATCCTATTTGTCCATTATACTTTGTTTATCCTTCTCCACACCAACATCCGAAGACCCCTACAACATACTTGTATCATCTTTCTTCAACGACCAAGTTTCCGAACCGTTCAAAGGTATTTTTCTTAACCTTCTTACTCGACACACTGCCATCAATTTCTGCCTATCCAACCGCAACATGCACCTTGTCAAAGGAGTATATGACAGCATTGTGACAATGTTGTCAAAAGGTATTGGATGGAACCTCCACAAAAAAACGAAGTTTGATTGTTAGGCTGAAATTTAAGTAATTTTGTGACCAATGAAAATTCCAAAGACGTTCAGTACATTTCAATTATTCCCTAATAACTTTTTAAGGCATTCATTTATTGAAAATGAGAGAGATCATTTAGGTTTAAAATGTGTTTTTTTCTGAAAGCAATAACAGAGAGCATGGGCTGCTACTCACATTAACTAGAGAATCTTGAATAGAACCACCATTACGTGCGTTAAATATGCATCTAGGTGTGCATATGTGTGAATGTATGCGCATGTATAACTTAACGTACGCACACGTACCTGCATCTTTGTTTTGTGGGCTTGCGTGCATATTTTTAAAGTAGCTGAGACTATATTTAACAATAACATATCACTTTTGTTAAATGATTTTGCCTAAAATGGTGGTGATACAATATGCATTCCATTGAGTCCGACATGTGGTTGCAAGTTCATGAATTTCATAAGTTTGGTTTGTGGACTGTAAATCAGTGGCTTCAGCATAGCGGTTTTTTTCTTTGGAAATTACGGGTGGTAACTTAACACCCCTGTCACACGCCCTTGCGGCGGCATACGGGGTATTGAGTAGATGTAGATGTAAATGTAACAAACTTCATGTTTGACGCTTAATATTTCTTGTGTCCTTATTTCTTTTTTACGCATCAATGTCGCATTTTTATGTTTCTATTTCGATTTGTGTGTACCCATAAACTCTAAAGAATAATGCTCCTTGTACTCTTCAAGCTCTTTACTTTTCATATCCTTAGCAAGTGTGGGTCGCGGTAGTCCAGGGGTCTTACTGACCGGAGGGCCCAGGTTCGATTTTCGGGATCCCTGAGTTCCACCTAAGCGATTTTTTGGTACAGATCTTCCTGAGAAACCATAACCGACACGGCGAAAGGAACTGGCCCCCCTGCCCAGATGTGTGAATTTCACTCACCGTAAAAGGCTTAATATTATAGTAAACTCCAGCGTCATCTACCGAACCGACCTGTATCTGTTTTTGGTTTTTGTCCTTAGTAAGCGCTGATGGTGGCATTTGTTCATGGTCAAAGCGTCGCAACCATTCATCGAGAAGAATTCGATCGCTAGGCCTCCGAGGAGAGGAAATCCAATCCCTGGGCTGTAGGCACGAATGCTCTACACGTCACGCGGGATGACCACCATGGGGAGGGGGAGGATTCCTACCCCAACCCTTTCCGGCCTTAAATGGATGGAGCTAAAAATATGCAGGAAAGGGAAATTATTATGAGAGAGGGCAGCACAAACCATGGGGGGAAGGAGTGATAACGCAGCAGCATCGGATGGGGTGAGGAGGGTGGGGCGAGGGAGGGGCCACCGGGCGGCGTTCGAATAAAATAAAGAGGACCGAGGGCCCCCTGTTGACTAATGGATGACCCATAGGACCCAAGGAAGGGCGAAGCGAGGGTCTTGGCGTGGGTAGAGGGAGGCGGGGGACCAAGGCGTTCAGCAGGGGGTGTGTGCGCCGGGCACACGGGGGCGAGGCGGGACTGGGGGTTGGATGGGGAGCATGGGGGTGGGCGGGGGTGGGAGGGAGGTTTCGGCGGCCGGCCACACGGTCGGGTGGTGCGGCGGAGGCCCTAGAGGAGTCGGTTTGGGCCGAAGGCGGAGGGAAGACGGACAACTTGGGCGGACGGAAAAGTCAAGAAGTTTAATTGAACACATATTTTTGGAAGGTTTCATTGGCTAGTCTGACACCCAAAACGGTTTGTGAAGGCGCTTGAAATGCGATAAAACAACGCAAGAAAACTATCCCCTTTACAAAACCCCACTTCACTCATAAGTAATGGATTGATTGATATGCATTTAGAAATGCCCATGTAAAAGTTACATTAAATCAGTTACCCTCAACGTTGAGGTTTAAAATTAATAGACCCGATATCTTTGAGAAATGCGTATACAGGTGAAATTTTGGAAATAAAATGATTTTCATAAATTCCTCAAAGTTAGAACTATCGATTAGAAAGGCGAATTATCATATTAAATGTAAATTAGAACGGTTTACTGAATCACCCATTCCTATGTTGATTTAGAATGAAAGGGAGGATGCGATGATGCGTTGCGGACGGTGAGTCTCCTCCATAGTTGAATATTTGTCCTTATATTATTTCTTACCATCAAGGTCGTTCCTTGGCAGAAAACCACAAAGCTTAATTAGTCAATGTGCAGAAAGGTAGTCGGGGAGTTGAGTGGACAGAACCATGAAGCGAGGGAGAGGCAACGAGTTGATAAAATTAATAGTTTGCTCATTGTGATTAAGAAAAAAGTGAAACACTACCTCGTCATCATTCAGAGAAACAGAATGCTACAATATATTAAATGGACTATTGACATAATGGGGCTCTAATGCAACCTTTTCCCGAGATAAACTATCATATTCGTACTCAATGCTTGCGAAATAGGGCATTCTAGAGACTGCATTTCCGTTGAATACGTCATTCAGACCAAGACAAACGCACAAATGGAGTTGTATGAGATATATTTAAGCAGTATTAAAATAATATGACTTGAAAAGTGAGGACAAAATGGTGATTATTTCACTATAAACCTTTCTTTTCTATAAGTACCAAACGTAATGCTCATTAGGCTACCAATGAATTTACGACTTCTTTGAAACGAGTAAAACTTAATTCCCTCCTTTAAAATGCGAGGCATATTTTATACGAGAAAGGGAAGTTTTCTTAAATGTAAGTACTTGCGGGTTAGAATAAATTTTTTGGTAGGTATCGCCATCTATTGCTTGTTCTGCGAAGCCACTGAATTACTGTTACGATACAGTTGTCGTTTGCCTATCGGTGAAAGAAAATAACGATGTCTGCAAAAATCATTTGCTCCTGCTAGTTGTGCGTGCTTTGATTAGCTTTTTGTGTTCAAAAGTTTCGTCTGATTCACTAATTTATCGGGAATTGTGCCCAGTTTTTAGAGAGCCATGAATGCAGGAGAGGTTAGACAAATGAATCGAGACTTCATAAATGGCCGCAGAAATGTTCCTGATGAATAGCGGAGTGTGTAGCATTCAGATCGACTAAATCGTTCAACAAGTGGACCAAGAAATTCAATCTGATTGACGATGAATGCTCTGGCTGATGAATATCCTCTTTTTGGACGCACCACTATTTACACGACAGCTACGAGAAAGTTCGCCGAATATCGCAATTCATGTGCGAGGTGGGTACCGCAAATTCTCACCGACTAACACAAAGAGCAAATAAAATAGACTGGAAGAGTTTTCCGACCGCTTACCCGGCCATGCACCTAACGGCTATTTCCTTTTCTTTCACTTGAAGAAGTACTAGCTTTGTGGACAACGGTTTGAAGACAAGGACTTAAGACCGTCGCTGTCAACTGTTTGAATTTCCACGCGGCGAACTTATACAAGCTGAGGGATTACAAAATCTGGAGCAGGGTTACAAGAAGTGCTTAAACGTGCACGGCGATTATGTAGAAAAGAAAAGACTGGTCTTAAGAAACTAAAGCCGTCAGCAAAACTTTTTCTAACGTACATATTTTTGGGGATCAAATGGACCAAACTTTAAAAAAATTTGTAATTCATCTTTGGAGACATGTCGAAAGTATTGGAATTGGGCACCCGGCTTCTGAGGTTCTGGTAGAAGTGAGTTTTTTATGGATTATAATAATGAGGACCAAACAATGGTTGAACTTATACAGGGGGCACAGGACTCCATGAACAGGCACAAAGAACTCATTTTCTTATCGAATGAAGACGGAGATTTCGTTGTGCGTAGATCGTTCAATTACAAATCGTAATTAAGTTCCAATTTTATGTCACCATTTTCTATGGCTAAATAAAGAGGGAAATTGTTTCCTAGTAAATGAATTATTATTGCGCCTTCAACTGCCCTCTTTCGTTTCTCTTTCCCATTATTTTAGCGTCAAATCCTTTACTTTTCGTATTCCCATTTCTGATGGATACATTTCGGTCTAAAAGAGCTTTCAGTGTTTTCCCTCCTACTCATTCCCACGTTCAATGCTTACTATAGTTCATCTGCCAACTGCTCGGCACCGATATTTATTGAGTGCACGATCGTTTGCCCCACTACGGTGTACGTGAGTTTGGTGCCCCCCATGTGTCTAATGACGCTGCAGTCATTTCCTGCTCTTTCAACAATAATGAGCGTTTTAAAGCTGCATTTAATATGGAAACGTGCCCTTAGAAAGTGAAAATTTTGTAAACATTTCGATGCATGAAACAAATAAAATATTTACTTGAACGTTGTTCAGTGCACAATTTCCATTGGTCATATAATTTCCACCAACTCACGTGCAATTACGCTGATATGTTTAGCAACTTAAATCCTATCTGCATTTCTATATCATAAACGGAGATTTTCCTTGTTAGAACTAATGTTAGACGCTAAGAAACTAATAATACAACTAGGAAATGATCACATGTACACAGCTGTTTAAGACAAGTGACTGTTAGACAATATTTCATCTTCTTTGTCTCGAAACTCGTTTAAAAGAAATCATTCTCAAGAGTAGAATCCCATCCCCAAATATGAACGAGGTGAAAAAGATAAGCTAAGAAGACGTGTAAAAGGAAGGAACTGTGGTGGCGAATGTAAGACACGGAATGAATACAAGGGTATCACCGAAATTATTAAAGAGATAAACCCACGATTTGAAAACCCACTCGCGTTATCTCTCGCTTTTTAAGCCCATTTCTGTGCAAAACTGGTCGGGCGGTGCCATCGCGTGAGGTTTAACGAGAACACTGAATCCTGATCCTGATCAAAAAAGGGTGGAGAGATAAAATAAATGTGCCTTTTAATGTAATACTCCCAATAAAAAATACGCTAGATAGAATTATATGCTGGCCACTGTTGTGATCAAAACAAGAAGATAGTGGACCCCTTTAATCGAGTGTCTGAGAAAAATTACAGTGCACTCAATCGATTACAGCTTTAACTCCATTATTATAGGATCACTAACTATCGGCGCACGAAAAAAGAAGATGGAAAAGTAGTCATAATTTGAAAAATTACGCAAAAAATGTTCAAAATGTAGAATATACGGTAATGCTACAACGACAAACTTTCCTGCGGTGAAATATTAAAGTTAAATGAATAAAATGAAATAATTAAAGTAGTAAAGAGAGACATATTAAGATGTTCTCTCTCGACCATGAATTTCATTATTTCGGTTCATTGAATTAGAGCTTTGAATACATTATGAGAGCAAATTAATGAAAAACCTATACAGATTGAGACGCAATCAACGCACTACATGTCATTTATAATAGTTGTATTTAGGAGAGACGACCGACAGCTGAAGTCATTTGGCCCAAAAGGGATGATTAGGAAAGGGTGAAGGGTGGGGAGTAACCCAGCCTTAGCCTACTCTCAACGAAAGGAACCAAGATGTCCGTCGTTTAACGTCCCATCCGATGGACGGCGTGCTCACTCAAAGTACCCTCCACAAATTACCTCAAGTACGGATCGGGATACTACTGAAAAATATCGGCCGCCGCCGGGATTCGAACCCGAGCCCTATATATATACATAAATATATAATATATTTATTGCCACTATGCCGATCCCCATTTCACTAATGTGAAGCTATTTTGGCGAAAAAGAAGAAATATTCATTTATTTATTTATGCACCCCGCAATCCACCGCTAGGGTGTGTGACAGAGGGTGAATACACACCAGACTAATTTTACCCTAACATGACCCTGCAGTGGTCGAAAAACATTAGTATGATCCCCTATCGTTCGTGGAAAAATGACATCTTAAATCGATCTGCTATACACTTGATCTTTCTAATTTTATTAACATTAGCTCTCCTACAATGTAGTTCGATGGGGTTAATTATCCATTTTCAACATCAATGCTAAAGACACACCTTTCCAATTTATGCAAGAGCTTCAATCTATAATTTAACCTTCTCTCGATAAGTGATTTCCAGCCTAGCTGTTATGACAGTTTGGATACGCTACTAAGTTTATCAGAAGAACGTTTTACAAATCTGCCCCTTTACGCTGCATACAATCCAATTCCAACTTTTTTAGGATCCCATACACTTGCAGCATATTCTAAATGAGGCCTAACCACCGAAAGTTAACATTTTCTTTGACTTTTTCATCACATTTACCTAGTAATCTTCTAATAAATCCCAATTTTCTATTAGGTTGTCCACATAGTCCCTGAAAGTGTTTCACCTAGGAGAGATCGTAAGTGAGGATAATGACTAGGTATTTCATTGAGTCTACACATTCCATTTCGGTGTTCCCAATGCAGTAGGCGTTCGGGTGGAAATTGTTCCTTCTCCAAAAATGTATGACAACACACTTTTTTATGTTTAAGTCTAATTTCCGAGTGTCGCACCAGCGTTGTATAGCATTAAGGTCTTCTAACAAAGCTCTTTTGTCTTCAGAATCACAGATACCTACATCTACTCAATACCCCGCAAGCCGCCGCAAGGGCGTGTCGCGGGGGATATCACGGTAAACCACTACATCGTCGGCAATCAAACGTATCTGACTAGTGACTACGGATATAATGTCGTCAATGTAAAATAGGAATAAAAGAGGTCCGATAATACTTCCCTGGGAACAACTGAAACAACTTTTACTGCATTTCATTCTGCATCTAATACTGCATTTTATTGACTGCAGCTAATTCTATTTATCACCTCTCTTTGCACCCAACCATTTAAAAAGCATTTAATCCAACCCCGGATACATTTGTAACTGCAATAAAGACACCGCCCTCGATTTCATTTGTTCTATCATTTCTGTAAATGGAAAAGGATTTCGGGAAAATTCTACCGACGACAATATCAGTGGCTAACGAGTTTCTGTCCCAATAATTATATCTGGACCTGTTTCTTGAATAAGGTAATGATATACCGCGAATTGGTCTTTTAAACTTCGGCAATTAACTACCAATGCAGATAATGTTTCCTTGATATGACGGTTTTTAAAATTTTTAACGAGGATCGTCTTCTTATTGAATATTGAATCCCTTATAAAATATTCCGTCCGATGCTATCAGTTTCGTGTTAAAGGAACTATAGCTCGCACTGAAACTCACTTCATTTAAAGCTACATAATTTGTCAAAGAAAACTTTGGGGCGCACTTTTTTACTTACACACTGACCAACACTTTAATCTAAAAAAGCCCTGCACTGCTCGAATAGTCTCGAATATTTAATGAGTGCATGGAGCTTCATAAAAATATATTGAAGAATTCCCCTTTGAAGGTTATTTTACATAAAACTAAAATAAGTGTGTGGAAAATATCAAGCAAAGAATTCCAGAGAGACGGTAAGACAGGATAAACTTGATAATTGGTTGGTGTGGCATTTTATTTGAAAAAAAAAGAAATACTGTCTAATTAGAGAATTAAGAGGCTGTGTTCCACTATAGTGGTAAAAGCAGTAAAAAAGATAATAATGGCAGAATTAGGCGTCACAGGACCATTTTGAATGATAAATGGATGAAAAAATTTCTCAATGGATGAGGTATTCGAAAAGTGAAGAAATAAATAAATATGTTATTGACACAGTGTTGAAGCTGAAACCAAAACCAAATGAGCAGAATTGACGAGAGAAGAAATAATAGTAAGACAAAAGAGGACTATAAACAGAAGACACATAACAGATTATTAGGGCCGCATTAGAATGCATGAAAGAATGTTTGTGTTAAGTGGGAGAAGGATAAAGTTATATCAATTTACCTTTAACCAAACTTCACACCAGTTAAATTCATTAAACTACATGTTATTAATGAAACCTATTGAAACCTTAAGCTAAATATGAGCAAATGAATGTTTTGTGTCTGCAATGCACCAAGGTATTAGGGCGAGCAGGTATTTTCTGTCTTTGTTGAAATCACTAATTAAATAAGTTAGGTAAGTATATCACCAACATTAAACACTAAATAAAAAAGGAAAAGTCATTTTTGAAATTAATACTTTTAGAAATACATTTCAACAGTGGTTGAATTATATTGAGTTAAATTCAGTATATTGAAATATGCTGGTGTTGAATTATTGAAAAAATCTCTAGCTAGAAGAATTTAACTCTTTCTGCAGTAGTATTAAATTTTTCCTTACTTTTACGTAACCTTTTCAGTTTTCCAGTGAAATAGAGAAGCTGAAAAAAAACTAGCGTCCTCTCGTGAAGACTTGTAGACTGATTGCACACATAATAAAGGCTAACATCAGTTGAAAAGTGATTTGACAGCAAAATCTACATTTCCATGAGTGCTAATACAGCAATAAACAATAGGAATAATGATTCTTCTCCGTTGACCGCGGCGTAAAAAAATATATGACTTTTACACTCTCATTTCCTCTTAAAGTTTACATACTTGCATGAACGGCAGGTTTTTTCAACCGAGGTGTGCATGTACCAAATAAATTTTCAGAAACTAAGCATATTACATACGGTAACACGTTAGCTCCACACATCAGCAGAAATTCGTCGCATAAATTTATGAATAAAAAATATGTATTAATAAAGGAAGAGAGAACGACGGGCTGGGAGAGAGTAAGAGATTGTATTAAATATAACGGCGTACCGAAGGATATTCAAACATTTCAGACTACCAGGAGTATAATAGCACGATACAAGTGCTCGTGAAAAGGAAATATAACTGCATAAGAAATGTGAAGCACAAAACATACCAGATGACTACTGTCGAAGGAAAAGCAAATATTTTGTGTGCAAAGCGTATAAAAATGACATTTTGGCGTGAGTCATGTATTTGGATGACTAGCGACTAATGACAGATTTCAAGGCAAATGTGCTTCTGATGGATTTAATATTAAGCGGAAAGTCTACAATCTAATTTACTTGCATGATAGGTACTTTCCATTGCACTCTTAAGCAAATAATCAAACGGATAATATCAATATTATTATGACGGTCGACACGGCATTCAAAATAATTCAAGTCACATCGCTGCTTCCAGATATGATTCCAAGATTTCACCATCACAGAGTAAATATTACTTTACAATTAATTTACGATATCATTCTTTTTATTCTGTTGAGCCACAAATTTGATGTTTCGGGAAATAAAACATTTGGGAGGGAAGGAAAAATGGCAAGGACGGATAAACAAAAAACGGAGGAATGACTAGTCCCTATGGAGATCCATACAGTATGCGTACGCACGTACATGAATGGGCAGACGTGTAGTAGGGAGGGAAGAAAGAGACTTGCCATCAGAGGAAATTCATGATTAGAATAGAGAGGAAGACGCCGATGGATGCCAGAAGAGGGGATATGAAGCAGGATAAAGTGGGGGGAGGGGAAGGGAGAGGCGGTGGACGGGTTGAAGAAGAACTGTCCCAGGAAGAGGCCGTGGCCTGGTTGTTTGGTTCACAAAATTCCTGAGCCGAGTCCCTCAAGGGCCATTGATTGAGAGGGAGAGTGGGGGCGAGTTCGGATTTGGGATTAAAACCGAAGGAACAGCGAGACGGGGGATGGCTAGAGGGCGAGGGTGCGGGTACAGGGGGGGGGAGGGCGGGCGTTAAATTGCCTCGCCACCGAAGGATGGGCGCGGGAGGAGTGCGTGGGGTGAGATACGGAAGAGCGGTGGGGTTGAATGCCTTTAGGGCCCACAGGGCAATCTGACCACGGCCGCCACCTAAAGAATTAGGTTATTGAGCAAAAACCACCGGCCACAGGAGCCGAGCTTCCCTGACCCCTATTTCCCCGGCGCACTTCCATTGATGACCGCTTTTATTTCCCCGTCTCCCGACGTGTCTTGCACCGTCCAGATGGACGCGAGGTGACAAATGTCGTAATCGAATCCCAAAAAAGGGATCGAAAATTTAACCCGAAATGAAGACATGACAGTTGTTCTCTTCAAAAAAGAGATCCAAGTTCAGACTTGAATGATTAAATAAAGCTCTCCTTGGATGAAAATGGGGAATGGCGTTCCGAGAAAAATACACAGTGCACACAAAATATACCGGTGTGACCACAGAGTAATTTGAAAGTAAGAACTCGAATATTAATTTGGGTAAGGGAAACTACTTTTTAAAGAATTTAATATCGGTACTATCTAAAAAAGGCAAAATTCGATAGGTAATTTTTATTGATAATATTATATTGGTTTACATGTTTTGTTTCGGTGTATTTATGACTGTAAAGTTTACGATGGCCAATTTTGGAGCACTCCATTTTACAATTGCTTTGCTATTGATCACGTCAAATGCAATAGTTGTAATGCACAAGAAAGTTGTTTTAAATCACTATATGTGCAATTCATGTAATTCAAGTTCACCATGTCCACAGCCTTTAATGTAACAAAAGAACATTTCGTACAAAAAATAGCAGTCCCCCACAGTGTCCATTTTCTGTCACCGACCGTTGTAATTCTTTAAGATTTCTTGACAGGACTATTGAAAAATATTCTCCACTGATTCTCCGTAAAATAAAATATGTTAATTAAAAAAGAGGCGCATTCATACTATTTCGCACTGTACTTTACATGGCAGCTACTTTTTATCACAAGACATAAGTGGAACTAAAAGTAAATATAAATCCCCAGCTTTGATGACTATGTTAAGTTTAACGATTTTTCTGGCAAAGAGAAAACTCCAAAAAAATTTCGTAAAATTTGAGAGCAATAAAAATGGAAAAGATGATTATGTATGTGGGGTAATGGCTCCCCAAAATGGATAATGGTGAATTATAGTGTCTTAAAAATTCATCGAATTAGGATCGGACCAATTTAATTTTCCGCATTCGTGGTCGCATTACCGTAAACACAGAGTGAATTCAGAGTAAAAGGATAATTATGCATTTAAATCGAAGTAGAGACGTTCCACTGGAGAGGATATTATACAATTACAGACTTGGGATGCACGGGACTCAGCGGCAAGGGGTGCAGGCATGGGGAAATTTCCCATTTTAATGAGCGTGGATTCATCGGAAATATTTGGGTCGGTGAAGGGGTGACGTCGTGAAAAGGAGTTTCATTACGGTCTAATTACAGAAACACTCGCACAAAGTGGAAGAGTAAATTGAAGATGTCGTACACTTGGCGGAAAATGCAAATTTCACGGCGGTCATGGGGTGAGATCGATAGATTGGTTTCGAGAGTCAATGGAGCGATATGTAGTTACGTGTACTTGTGACAAATTTAACAACTATAGAAAATAAGCGGTTGTTTTCATGAAAACACTCTTCTTATTCTTATTCACAGGTTGTGGCTGGAAATTTTTCCGCAAGAAAACACACGTATTGTACTGAATTAAACAGTATTTCTTTCTTCATAAAATTTTAAAAGTACGCTGTTTAATTCATTAAAATATTTTTACTCTTTTAATGTCGAAAGCAAACATTACAACCCTTGAACCTAGGATAAAACCAAATTAACCGTGTGTTAGCAAGCACTGTGAGCGTATGTCCATTATAAAGAAAACTACTTTCATGAACTAAAATAAAAGGAATCTTATACGGAGAACTGGAAAGTATTTGAAGAATTATAATTGAGATAGTATTTTTCCCACGAGTAAGTGAATCCAACAGGGAAAATAACGGTCATCTTATATCGTCATCTTCTTACTAATTTAAGGATATCCCGCATACCGGACGAACATAAAAAAATGACCCAATGCGACACCATACAGAATAATTTTTTAATTGTCATTATGACGCATTAATGTGTCAATCGACCGCAGCTCAAGAAAGACACATGAGGTTGAAGAAACTGAGGCGATGAGTATTTCAAAGATTTCTTTAGCCTAAGTACAATGCCTTTTAATTGCTAGAAAATATCTAGTAGAAACAGCTTTCTTTTCGGCTCACTTCTCCCAAAATGCCATTTGTTAAATATCATTTCAACATTACACTGATCTTGATGGGTTCAGAATAAAAATTAATTGCAAAAAACTCAGGCTAGTTCTTATAGTTATCGTTTGCGAACATAAGTAGATATCTTTCTTCATAATTGAAAATCCTTGGTCTACAGTGCGACCTACGAGTATTCAATGCATTGGAGTTAGTAGGACTCATTATAGTAGGGAAACTTGATAAGGTAAATTTTTCATTCATAATTCAGTCGGGCGACGGTTTTGTCGTCTACCGGTGCATCGGTTCTAACTCGAGGTATGCCGAGGTGATTCATGACAAAACGAGGTGTAAGTGTGAATTTCAATCAACATAATTCAAATATATTTCGAAATTGAAGTTCAACAAATAAAAGCCTTTTCCCTGAGCTCCTTTAAAATTATATAGAGCCACATTAGACACACATGTCAGAGCCACATAGAGAAACACCTGGTTGACCATTTTTTTGGGCTTTATATTTTGGATAATACGCAAATTCATAGGAAATTTAAGTTGTTGAAAGACAGATTACGCACCCAGAAAATATGAAAGCAATGCGCAATCAAATGCTTATTTCTTCAATAGAAAAAACTGGTAAATAGTGTAGTCGATTACTCTTGCATATATTTAACGATGGAGCTGAAATAAGAGTAGATTATGAGCATTGACTTTTGACTTAACACAATTCATGATCACATCGAAGAAGATTTTGTACCCGAAGCGTAATATTCAAAGACCCCAATTTAACTGTCATCATTACTACGATTATATAAGTTTAACCTGATTATATTTATTTAACATTTGGCTTTATCGCCGCCTTCCACACGCGGCACCGGTGCTGTGGCGAGGCATGCCGGGTTTATCACAAAAATATTACTTATTTTGTTTCTTTTGTCTTTTTCTTTTCGACTCAAAAGGCATAATCAACCAAGAGTTTATCCCTCAGGAACCAGCAGCCAACAATAATTTTTACGTGGAAGTCCTCCAAAGTTTGCCGAAAAATAGTGTAATGCGTCAGGAATGAGATACTTGCCAACTGGAGGCTGCACCACGACAACACGCCATCCCATTCCGCCTTCCTCGTGACAGAGTACCTGGCCAAGCACAAGGTGGTGACGCTGCACCAGCCGCCCTAAAGGTGGCATCACCAAACTCCCCAAGAGTAAAAAGGAGCTTGAAAGGCAATCATTTGCAACGCTAGATAACGTCAAAGAGGCCTTAACATTGTGCGATGATGGCGAGCTGCCTGAACGAGGTTCCCGACGACACCTGCTAGAAGTCGCACCGTGACGCAGAGGCGCTGGCATCGGTGTGACGATGTACAAGAACGCTATGATTATCTCGAAGAATTTCAGTAATTCGTTGCTTTAACTGCATAAATTTTCTTCCCGAATCCATTCCGCTAGTTTTCGGGGCAACGATGTATTTTATGTAATCGTTTTTTTAATTACTGAGAAAAAGGTGTGATTTACATCACACGCTTCCAAATACGTGCCCTTTGAGCTATGTATTCCGTGAGATAATTCCCTAAATGCAAGTAATTCGAATGGACCAAGCATTGTTACGAGCAAAAAATATCAGACGAGTCCCCTGCCTTGCCCCGGACAACCTGTGGGGTTCTCGCACTTTGAAGGTCCTGTCACCAAGTTTAGACGAGGCTCGCCAACATGAATCGAGCCTCAGAAGCGGACCCTTACGTGTAAATAGACGTTTGTCTTCATAAGGAATGACGAAACTTACTTATTTCGCCTGAGAAAACATTCAAATGTGTGGTTCCTCATCAAACCCTATGGTATAAGTTTATCTTTCGGTTATTATTAGATGCTCGTTACTATTGCTGCATAGCACCACCGAGTTAGGATCTCATGATGATTAACAATGTGGAATAAAATCAATTATTATTCCATCCATACCTCTTCATTTTTAGCCACTTTTCATTCCCATTTCGAGCCTTTAGTTTATTTACACGATATAAAAAAAGAAAAAAATTTTATCAAGCCTGAAGATGGAATATAAATATTGAGGTACCCTTGGTACACTTTAGGGTACCGTGAAAAAATAAAAACTTTTTCGCCATGAAGTGATGATAAGAAAAAAGTGGAAAACTGAAATGGACGAAACGGAAAACAAATGGAGTGCTAGCCATCGCAAGGGAAGAGAAAAGGTTATGAGGTGGAATTCGAAGAAGGCGAGAAATGTGAATCCAGGGCTTGTTGCGCGGTACTGAATGTTGAAGACTTCGAATGAGGAAAGAAAGTTGGGTAATGAAGTAAAGGGAAGAAAACAATCAGAATGCAGGATGGAATGAAGGAGGTCCGTAGTAGGTATGCAGAGATAAAATATTTTATTTTAATTTGCCGATCTCGGGTTTTTTGTGCCGTTTTAGGCGCGGATTAGAAGTGGAGCACTGCATTGTCCCTGGATCCATGAAAATTCTATCTCAATGGTAAACTCTCATAGAAAAAATAAAAAATAATTTCCGTTACTTGGAACGTGCAAAAGTTCCATACCAACGGAAATGGTCAGGCAAAAATTCTATATTGAAAAAAATCTCATGATCACATTCTGGCCATGCTGTATGAGTCCACATTAGCCTCCTACGTTTCATGTCCCTCTTTCCCCCTTCCCTTCCCAGCCGTCGCTTGCTTCGTCTTCCCTCAAAATCTTACCCCACTTCCCGAAACCACTCCCATAAAATGAGGCTGGCGTCTGGTCACCGAAACCAAACACCTAACCAGAAAACCTTTCGAACGTTTCGGTTGAGGAATAGGTTTGCTACTAATCTTTACCTTCAGAATGTCCCTCAAGCTGCAGCAAGGGCGTTTGCTAGGCGATACGATGAATTGGAGATTGATGCCATTTCGCCAACGTATCACCCTTGTGATCGAAAATTTGGAGAAAGGGGAAAATTACTCCAGGAATCGATCGGTTCGACACTAAATTTTTCTAACTTTAACATTATGTATTCCATGATTTATGGCTCAACTTCGTGGAAGCTCATGCTCTTTAAATGAAGAACACAATGTACTATTCCACTTTTCGTTATTTTGGTACTACTAGTTTCAACGATTAAGCGTCATCATCAGGTACAGATTATTAAGGTTGCGGTCCATTTATATACCATTCTTGCAGAGGAAGGGGTGGATGAGAGAGGAGGGAAGAATAGAAGGGGAGGAAGGGAGAGAGGTAGGGTAGTGATCGTCGTTGATGGGAAAGAGGAGAGGGGTGTTATGCGTCAGGAAAGGCGATTAGTGGGGTTCACATTGGGTGAAGAAAGTGTAGTTCGGTCTTTCTGTGAATGAAAGGGATGCTTCCAAGATTGACGAGAATTATTTAAACAATAAATCGTTGAGAAAATGACCCTTTTTCAAAATATTTCCGATTTTCAGCTCTTACCACTTGCTCATCCTCCTTCCTTTGTCCGTTTGGTATATCATTTCAAGGTTGATATCGCTCCCATTGTTTTCTTCCCAAAGATTCTTGGCGAAGTGAGATTTTCGAGGTCACATTTCGTAAAACAGCGTTCATTTTCCACTGTTCGTGTTTCTAAGGATCTCCCCGTTTGGCCTAAGTAGGCACTACAGTCCTTATAAGTTAACTTAAAATTTCCACTTTTATTTTTCCCCTCGTAGTACCAAAATTAAGAGCAGTGGAAAAATACATTGTATTTCATTCAAAGAACTTTAACATTTTTTCGGAACCTTCATGTAAATTAGGGCTTCGATTATATATATATATATATATATATATATATATACATATAATATATATATATATATATACCTCCCATGGACTACAACCTTGTCGTGGTGGAAGGGCTTGTGTGTTCCGATGACCCCTAGAGCTGTGCTGGCGGGAGTAATAATAAATACTCCTGGATGGGTCACCCATGCCAGATAGGTCGAAGGTTAGGAGCCAGACGAAAGGTAGTCCACGCAGCGTTTGTCCCTCAGTGAGGCGGCTGCAAAGGCGTCTGACCCCAGTGGGGCGGCCATGTCGTGATGGTTTTACGTTAAAAACACTATTGAGGAAGGCAACGGGAAACCTCCTCAATTATCATTCCCAAGAAAATAATGATGGACGCAAAAAAGAAATTGAGTCCTGGCACTGCGGGACTCGGCCCAAGGGGCCGTGTGTCGTGCCCGGCAGCGGGGGAGGCAAGGCTTCAGCGGTCGTCATCCCACGAAACCCTTGCAGGGAAGAAATAACAGCAGCAGGACAGAAGACGCAGAATAAGACGAAAGTAGTTAGAATAGGAACCTGGAACGTCAGGACAATGTTGAGGAGAGGCAAATTAGAAAATATTAAGCGAGAGATGGAAAGAGGTAATATAGATGTTTTAGGCCTCTGCGAGGTGAGATGGAAGGATAGCGGGGATTACTGGAGTGACAATTATAGAGTGATATACAGCGGTGGGGACGAGAGCCAACGAGGGGTTGCCGTAATTTTAAATAAAGGGGTAGGAAGAAGCGTATTCAACGTAGAGCAAGCAACTGATAGAATTTTACTCGTGGAGATTAAAGCAGAGCCGACGAACTTGGTCATTGTTGAGATATACATGCCACCGAGCAATCATAAGGAGGAAGAAGTCGATAGGATGTACGATGAGTTAGAGGATATCATCGCGTGTGTTCCAGCAGGGAAACATTTGATAGTGACGGGGGATTGGAATGCGACTGTAGGCGAAGGAAGAGAGGGTGGTGAGGTGGGGGACTATGGGTTAGGCACGAGGAATGAACGCGGGGAGAAAGCAATTGAATTCTGCAGGAGACAGGGGTTAGTCATCACCAACACATGGTTTAGACACCACAAAAGACGTAGGTATACATGGAAAATGCCAGGTGACTCAGAAAGGTATCAGTTAGATTATATATAATGTTAGGCACAGGTTTAGAAACAGTGTGATAAATTCGCAGTTTCCCAGGAACGGATGCGGACTCTGACCACAATTTAGTTGTTATGAAATGCAACGTCCGTTTCAAGAAGATAAGGCAAGGGCGGCGGGTTGGGAAATGGAACGTAGAAACATTAAATGGATTAACGAGGAAGGAGTATCAGCAGGCTATAGAGAAATTAATGGATGACGGTAAAGAACCGAGTACTATCGAATAAAAATGGGAATGTATCAAGAAAGGAATATTGGAAGCTGCTAAAGACACTATAGGAACCGTTAACGGGAAAAGGATAAGTAAACCATGGGTAACGGATGAGATGATTGCAAAGATGGATGAGAGGAGAAGATGGAAAAATGTAAACACAGAGTTAGGCAAAATGAAGTACAAAGAGTTAAACAATAAATTGAGAAGGGCCACAAATAAAGCCAAAGAGGAATGGTGGAAAACGCAATGCGAGGATATGGAAAATTTACAGAAGAAGGGTGAAATTGTTTTGGTGGCATTAGTTGCTTAGTCAGCCAAGAGGTTGCAAGCATTGCTGAGTGAATTGGAGGTTCAGTGCGATAAATATGGGATGAGAATCAATATTAATAAAACCAAGGTTATGCGATTTTCCAGAAAGAAAAAGGCTAAGCTAAATATTAAAATAGGCGGGGAAAAAGTAGAGCAGGTAGAACAGTTTACATATCTCGGGAGTGTTTTGGACCAATACGGTAAAAGTGGTAGGGACGTAAGGAGAAGAATTGCGCTAGGCAAGGAGGCTTTCTCAAGGAGGAGGGAGTTGATGACGGGGACGTTGAGTAGAGATGTTAAGACAAGACTCGTAAAAACTCTGATATGGAGCGTAGCTATGTACGGCGCGGAAACGTGGTCACTGAAGCAGGAGGATTGACGTAGATTGGAGGCTTTTGAAATTTGGGTTTGGAGAAGAATGGAGAAGGTGAAATGGACCGAAAGGAAAATAAATGAGAAAGTACTGCAGATGGTGGGTGAGGAGAGGGGTTTGTTGAGAGAAATCCTATGGAGACAGGAAAAATGGATGGAAGGCGTATTGAGCGGTAGTGGAATGTTGAAGAAGGTAATAGAGGGGAGAATGTTGGGCAAGCGAGGAAAGGGTAGGAACAGGATACGGATGTTGGATGGGATGAAGGGAGGAAAGAAGTACACAGAGATGAAGAGGGACCTGATATAGTTTAGGTTGCTGGATTCGGTTTTTTTTTGGAGTTACAAAATAGGTATTTGATAGTTGTGTCCATCCAAAAACCTACTTTAACCGGTAGATTACCTAATAATATATATATATATATATATATATATATATATATACATATAATATATGTGTATAATGTTGAAAGTACTCGAAAGAAAAATTTCTGTCAAGTTTAACATGACATTGAGTGTTCGCATATTTCAGATCACCAGCTACGTCCACCAGACCAGATAACCATGGCCTGTTCTTGTTTATAAATGTGTGAATAAAATCGTTTCATTGTTCCTTAATCCTTATATTTGAAACCATTGTCTCGAATTGTCTGGAAAAGAACTACATGAGAAAGCCGCATTGTGGAGCAGACTTCTAAACTGAGGGACGCCGCGATAAAACCGAGCAACCAGAATCTTCTCACGGCTTGTTATTTTTTGCAGGGTTCTACAGGCGCCATCCTCATGGATGATTTTACCATCTGAATAGAATATGATAAATTCAAATTCATCCTTGCCTCTATGACTTCGATTTGATTAAATGTTATTTGATTTGTTTAATATTTATTGCAAATTTCAAGTATAAAATAATTGATAAGCAACAACTAGGACCATTGGCTCCTATACTTGTTAAGGTAAATACCATGCACGTATATAATATATAAAAGCATTACAACATTGATTCTACGACGTAAATTTATTGTTCACATTTGTCATCAAAAGAATAAAATATCAAAATACGACATAGTTTAAAGATTTTATTTTCGGTATTTCATTTATGGTTTTTCGATAGGTTTCATTACGTAAATCCTCCATGATTAACCATAATACGTCAAAAGCATTTACGGGAAAGTAAGTAGCAACATTTCTTATTAATTTTATGAAAAAATAATTTAAACAACCACGTATATGAAGATTATGTACCAATGATAAATCCATAATGTGAGTTTACAGCGTATTATAATATGTGTTCACATGGTAGGTATAACCAAGCGAAGTCTTCCCTGATATTCCACGGCGAGTAAGGAGAACACATTTCGGCGTTTCGACGGTTGAATCCATTTTATTGCCTCGGGGAGTTGAAAGCCGGGTCAAAACCTGCCACTTTCAAAATCTACAACGCATTGCTATATTTCTGAATGAGTAGAATGGAAACAAGACAAAGAAACTGGGTGGCAGACGAGCACTTTGTCAGGGCAGAGAGAGAACGGGAAATGCTCCGTTGAATCTCGTTCGACGGACAGTAAAATGCCTCAGCCATTCTCGCGCATCAACAGTTGGAAATTAACACCCTCAAGCTCGTCATCCGAGACCGATCTCGCCTCACCACCGAATAAACTCTGCCCTTCGTCCGAATTCCAACATGCACACAATGGCCGGGGCAGGCAGTGGCAGGTGATAAGGAGGCGATCCATTGGATGCCAAGTTGTACGGGAATTCATCGAGAAGAGCCTGTAACCCTGTCACTGCTCACGGCTTAAACAATGCGAGGTGGGTGGAATGGTCGAGTGGGGTAGGCGGTGTGCTCGTCGGCTAATCCGGGGATCGAGGGATCTAATCCTAGAGTGAGCATGGTCTTTGCAGTGTCTCGACCGCTGAATCAAGTGAAAATCGAAATGGAGGACGACGCGATTACTGCAGACCTTTCAAAATGGTTGCCCACATCTGTAGGAGCAACACACTTGACATTTCACCACAAATACGTTCTAAAAAATAAAGAGGTCTTATGAATATTAATTACAAAATTTTATAAGAATTGAGAAAAAATTCAAAGGACAAACTTATTAAATTGCGGAAAATAAATGAACATTTTGAAGACGCACTTGAAACTCACTTGGCAAAAAAGAAGAGTCATCTTGGTTATGGCATTTAAGACTCCGTATATTTTGTACTGTTATGAGTGAAGAATAATGCCTCTCAGACCTGAACTGAATAAAATTTGAACCATGTGAAAAATTAACTCCCTAATAGGGTCTCAAATTCTAAGTTAAATTAAGGAAACTTCTTATAACACCACGCATTACCAATACGATAAGTGGCTTAAAGCAGCTCTTCATAATATCCCGTTTCTTGTCAATCTCTTCATCGTTGCGAGCTCCTAACCCGGGCATCTTTAATTGCCCGCTTCATTATTTACCTTTTCTTGTTTTATATTTGCCTTCCAAGATAATGATATCCGGCATCGTGACTCAGAAATGTTTCCATTTATTTGCCTTCCTTTAAATAAATTTTTCTTCTCATCAACAATTCTTTCTTTCTTCACCCTCCCTTTGAAGCAAATCTTCATTTTCTACTTTGCCAATCGATTTAATTTTCATTATTTCTTCATTGTAAAACATTTCAGTTGACTCCGATACTTTTTTATCGGCTGATTCTATCGTCCAAATGGTCACATCTAATAAAACTTATTTTTAAACTTGCCATTCGCATTTATATTTTCTGCATTTTCTGCATTCATATTTTTTCTTAAGTATTCAGCTTAATTTGTATATGCTGCTTGATTCTTCCTTTTTGAGTAATTTTGCACCGAAAACTGATAAATTCTTCCACTTATTCGAGCCTTATATATTAGGAGAATAAATGCATATTCTCTACCATTAGTGAAGAATACACCGGCATGAATTTTAACGATTGCTAACCTGGGGGCTGTTACTTGTCACCCCCTTCTCTATCGTCCGTGTCAGGTTTTTTCTCTCCTGGTATAACTATGAACTTTAACGACTAGAAAATTCATATGATGACAACCAATCACAATTGCCAACCAGGAGTTTGGTTTAATAGGTGAGGGTAGAGTTCACTTAGTACTTGCTTTAAGAGCGACAAAATAACACATCAGGATAGAGAGGCCAGATCCTTCCGCTGTGTCACCTGCGATTTCCTAGGAAGACCTGGTAACCGACAAATCACACAGATTGGGTGAAGATGAGAGAGCTCATAAGCATTTCCATTCCAGAGGCGGAGAATCGGTAGTCCAACGGTCTACCCACTGAACTACCACGTCCCCCATACACTTTATATACAACGATAAACTATGTCATAAACGTTACCGGTAATAAAAGAAATTTGATCGGGGTATGATTACTTGAAAATGATATGCGAATTCTTTACTGATCTAAAGAAGAAGACATTTTCAAGAATGCTTTAAATGTGAGTTATTTTTCATAAATGATCAAACCTTATATGACTGATCACTTTAGCTGCTATTTTTAAGCACATTCATCACTTGACTTGATGTATTACCTTCTCGTTTTGATGAATGAACAACTTTTGCTGTTGGGAAAATAAAATTTTATTTTCAAGTAGAGCAATCCATAAATTTTCTAAGGTGTAAGTGACAGGGATGAAATACATTACAATGCAGTATTTTCTCAGGAAAAATAGTTTAACTCTCTAAAACAATTATTGTTTAACATAAAAGATTTATCCTACTCAAATAATATTCGATCTGAAGATACAAACTCGAATTACGAAATAAATGGGGGTAATTTACCCTGAAGAGTACGCGTCATATAGTTTCCGGATAGTTCCATCACCTTAGAGAAATATCCCACCAAGGTCTTGTGCAGGTCGTTTCTACTTGAGCTTCGATCTAAACCTCAGGGAGGCGATCACACGATCCAATGCTTCTCTAAAATCAGGCCGGCGGGGACCTCAATCAGCGGAAACGCCGAAACTCGTAATCATACGAGAAGGAACAGGTTAGGGGCAGCCGAAGAAGTGCGAGGGAATAAGGCGGCCCTTACCCTCCGCGCGCGCACACACACACACACACACACACACACACACAAGGGAGTGCGACACGTTGGGGGCTTCTATAAATTTGTCCCTTTGCACCCTCCTCCCCTTCACACCTCCTGTTCCGTGTCTCCTCCTCCTCCGATGGCGTTTGGCGTCTACGTCACAGTGCCCACTCATCCCGCCTCCCGTGCCCCCCCGCCCCCTTCCTGGTCTGCTTTCCCTGAGCGACGTGCGTTAGGTACCCACGAAACAATTACGAGTCGTCTGTCAATAACCCTCAGCACTTAGCCACAATAAGTCTACTGTCAATTTCACCGTCTGTGATCTGCTTCCGCCGACCCCTCTCCGAAAGATAGAGGAAGGGATGGCGACAGGGAAGGGAGGGCTGGTTTAAGGGAAGGCCTTTAATTGACACCAAGGAACCCCTTTCCTCCCCACTCTCCTGCCAGCGCCGCCCTCGAAAAGACAGGAAAGAGGGAATGGGGATTGGGCGGGGTGGGGGCCGAAGAGGGGTTTTTGAGAGCGGAAAGATCCCTTGGATGTGGGGTAGGGGTTCAGAAGGAGAGAAGGAAGAAAGAAGGGCGAAGAGTGGGTGGTTGGGTGGGTGTGCGGAATCTAAGTGGGAGAGGGGGAAAGATAAGTAATAAGTAGGAGCCGTGGAAAGTGTGGAGGGGCCTACCCTCTTTTTTGTAGGCGAGCCAAAAATTCGCTAGGTGGCTTCTGACGGCCAATAAATCGTCTCGAAATTTTCGCGAGGTCGCTGATCTACTGAGACCCTTTAAGCGCTCCATTTGAATATATCGCTCGAGTTGAATGGAATTAAGCTAAAGTACTAAAAGTGGGCAAAGAGAATTTCGACAGAGAGGTTATGAGTTCGCCTTAAATTTTGCTTAAATTTCTATTATCCATTGGTTTTCTTTCCAGTAGGCTTTCAAAAAGGCACCTAGATAAGTCACGAGTCGGTCAGGAATTTGATCGAATGAGTGACTTCAGCGGTGGAATTGATGTGCCTGTCATCAAGCGTTTCAGATGTGCCATCCAATTTGAAAAAGAAATATAGGTGCTATGTTAAATGATATAAGAGTACAATTCGTAATAAGGGTCATAATTTTGATCATTGAGAAAAATTAAAGATTCGAGAAGACTACAAAATTTTATAAGCTTTTCAAAAGTCTACTATTTCCTAATCCTGTTTCTTAACATATAATTTTTAATTGTTAAGTTACACTAATGCAAAAAAAGAAGTATTCATTTACGAAACTGCATTTCATCACTAAAAAATTCCAAAAACAATACTCTATTGTCGATTGCTGCATATTCTTGGCATTCAATTTGGTTGGTCTGATGCCATGAAATCCATCATGAGAGACATTGTACTTCCTTCGTGGGAATTAAAGGCAGTTGAGGTTTAAAACTATCCACACTTGTTCAACCTGTCAAGACTATTCTGGATCGTCTTCACTAGCTCCAAGTAAAATGTATCCCAATCCTTAGGTCCATGTCGATTAGTACAAAACCGAGCAAAGTTCAATTGAGTGCAACCAAGGTAGAAAAAATAACCGCCAATGCCCACCAGACAACTTAATTCTACGTATATTTTACCTTTCGGTTTCACTAGGGAAATTTTCCTCGATTTTAAATGAATAACGTTTCAGACTTCCCTAGTGAATTCGAGGATTTTATGCACACGATAAAATGATACTAAGTAGAGGCTCTATGCCTATACATTCACAACAAATATAGCTAAATAATTGATGATAGCTTTGAAACTCCCATACAACGTCCCATGTTGAAATTAACAGAGCAATTTTAGGAGCAAAGCTAAACAAATAATTATTATTGCAATTAAAGTTTCAAATAGTATAGTTAATTTTAAAAGTGGCCTGTAGTGAAATTTATATGAATACATCTAATTAACCCTGTCATTTCTCAGTGATTGCTGCGCATTATGCTGGTAATAATCTCGTATTATTATGGTCTGGATTTAATTAGCATTTAGAATACGGATAGAATTTCAATCTATTTTTACTCACTTAATTGAAAATATACAGGCGGCGAGAAAAATATATATGATACGTCGCCGAGATACCGGCGGTGTATCTGTATCCACAGCATATTTGTATGCATTGGATTTTCCGGACGAATGAGCCATCATAAACAATTACTCACTCTATAATTCACAAAAATATCCTAGATAGACAGAGGTGGAATAATTCAACGAAATTAATTATTCAATGGTAGAAGTTTCGGCAGTCAATTTCTCCATGCTTTCAGTCAAATTGAATTCGTTCTTACTGCGAATCCCAGGAAACAAAAATTAATGAAGTGCGATACAACTTCTGTCACAAATTTTAAATTCTGGATGGGCTTACCACGAGGCAAAACTCTCTCTCTCTCTGTCGGATTGTCATTTGAGGAAGTTAAACAAATAAAGCGAGACCGTATTCGATAAACCTCTGAATTTTATTGTTCAACTTCAGCAAACATGCATTTTCACGAAAACTTTTCAGCCGGGAAACATTACATGGTTTGCCAGAAAATGGAGAGACGGCGTGATACTTACGTACTTCAACGTTGGTTCAAGCAATACATGCAATCAATAGTACGAAAAAGTGCTTTTCCTCTACAAAACAAAGACGATCTTGCCGAGGGTACTCCATTTCGCTGAAATGGAACTTCTGCGACGCCAGATTCGATGGCGTCGCGGACACCGGCTGGGGAAAGATGACGAGTGGGTCGAGACCGATTTGAGAATCCGATCGAGAGAGAGGGAGAGAAGTACTAAACGGGAGCACTACTGAAACTGCGGCGTCTCCGGAAGCGTCCATTCGGCTGTTGCCGCTACCATAGAAGTGCCAGTTGGATCCGCGCTGCGAAATGAGTCCCTCCTCCTTCGAGAGTGCGCGTAGGCGAGATCCCTCGAGAGGAGGGAGAGGGAGGTGGAACGGTGACGGTCGCTCTTTCGCGCCCTTGTCCCCTTTCGCACCCCCACCCCCTCCTCCTTCAAGGGACGACGACTCCAAGAGAGCGCCCCACCATCAAGGGCCTCAAATGATCCATCCGCCCACAGACATGACTCGAAGGTGCCTTTCAAAGGGCTCACGCGTTGAATTGAGATGACTGCGCCATTCATTCTACTTCTCTTTTTCAACCCTTTTTACTGCCTCAATGGAAATAAGACGGTGTTTCCGGTAATTTTACTGTCCCCGTGGAATCCCATCTAGCATCAGTCCTCTCGAGCTGAAAAATACGTCGGGATGTCATCATCATTGTAAATGTGACGACCACCCTGCCTGCTGTTCTAAACTACGAGCTTCATTCATTGACATTGGAAGTTTGGATCTTAAAAATTAAAATCGAAGATTAAAAGTTGTTTACGGTTATTTTTTTTTAAATTACAAGTGAAAATTTTCCAATGGATTCATTAAACGGAATGTTTATTGAATAGGAGTTACAGGAAAATGGTTGCAAATTTTTACTTTCTTCATATTGGAATATAGTTTTATAGAATGCTCAAACATTATATCTGGCTGGAGGTAGTGTTCAAGCTACGAAAATCGAAATCATTTCTCACAACATAATTAACTCAAATGCTAAGAGTAAATTACTTTTTCTTCTTATGTATTGATCTGACTATTACCTGGCTGGTTTCCAATTATTGATTGGTTTTCTATTACGTTTGTAACTATAAATTTAAATTTTAGGTAAATTTTAAAAATAGTAATTTTTAAATATCGACTTATTTAACAGCACTAATGGTTGGTTGGCCAAAGTGTACTTTGATTGGATGATACTGTACTTTGATTGATTTAACCGCAGAAGTCATTACTTACCTAAGCTAGAAGTTTGTGAAACCCTTAGTATAGTGACTCCGGCAGAAACTAAGGCAGTGAGTGACTTCATAAGAAATTTGAGCAGATAAATGGCTGTGATAAAATTACTTTCTCAATGACATTTGACTCAAAAGGTTTTTCTATTAAAAACATGGTCACTAAAAAAAGGACAAAAGGCAAGACGGAGTCATGAAGATAGCTCAGAGAACATAGTATATGCGAAACAGACCAGATGTAAATTTTCAGACGATCACCTTCTTCCTAAATCTTTCCCGAGTGGTTTCGACAATTTGAATGCAGTAAATCTATCCATCTTTAGTTTAGAAAATGTTCAGAGTTGCATAATTGTTGTAAGTGTGCCCTTGAAAAGGGCGAAGGTTTACTTTTGGATGAGTCAATTTCGTGGGGAAGGGTCAATGAAAGGAGGATGACCATCGCCATAGCTACAACTCGCGCGCCCGACGGCAACTCCCTCTCCGCCATTTTCCAGCCCTCCACCCCTCTTAATTACTTCTCACCAAACCCACACACGCCAATCGCCTTCCGCTCCACATTACGGGCCCTTCCTGTATCCACCATCCCTGTAGGCCTCCGCCCAACCCGTCGAACACTTCTTCGTCGAACTTCTGAGCCTCGACCACCTCCTCACCTCTGTTTATCAGCACTGGGCACAAGACCCCACTCACGAGCCCACGAGAAACATTTGCTACATTCAAATCTGAGGGTGTTACCGTAGCAGCCACCATGTGGCAGATTATTTTAAGATATTTACATTCAGAGGAGTTTTTGACTTTATTATGAAACTCTCACGATAAACAGGTGCCTTTTTATTTTTATATTTTATACACAGGGTGCGTTCCGAAAGTAATGCAATTATTTCTTGATAAGTAATTTTTGAACAGATTTGCAAAAACACTTAAAATTATTCAAAGTACTGTCCTCTGGCCTCCACACATCTTTTCCAGTGACTCTGCCATGACCGTTACGCACCCTGGAAAGCCCTTCGGGGATCTCTCGCAAGGTCTCCGTCATGGTTGACTGGATCTCTTCTATGAAAGTAAAACGGATCCCTTTCAGGGCTGCCTTAACCCGAACGAAAAAAATAAGTCTGCTGAAGTGACATTAGGCATATAGAGGTAGGGCAGCGTTAGCACCTGGTGTTTGGCCAGGAATTCGCGAACTCGTAGCGCGTTGTGGCAAGACGCGTTGTCGTGATGGAGTTGCCAGTAGCGGAGATATCTGTTTCCGTCCTTCTGACTAATTTTTAGAGTATTTCCTACAGACCCACGAAGAAAGTAACGTTACTTGTCTGTTTTTGATGAATACACTCTTTATGGACCACTCTTTACTGCCGAAAAAGATAATGAGCATTGTTTTCATTTTTTATTTGCTAATTTTTGCCTTTTTGGGAATTGGGGACTGGTCGGTGTGCCATTCAGAGCATTGGCGTTCAGTTATTGGGTCGCATTCAAAAGCCCAGGTTTCATCACCAGTGATTATATTGGTCAAATAATCAGGTTCATTTTTAACACGTTGCAAAAGTTCACTTGCAATTTCCGCTCAGTTGGTCTTTGGTCGTCTGACCAAACACCAAACACCTTAGGCACGACCTTGGCGCACACTTTCCTCATCGCTAAATCTTCAGTAACAATCCAAAATACAACAGTAGATGACAAGTTCAGTTCATTGGCAGCTATCTTGATACTCAATCGACTGTCAGATTCCAACAATTGTCGAACAAGAGTCACACTGTTGTCTGTTTTGCTGGTTGATGGCCGCCCAGAGCGTTGTTCGTCGTGAACCTCTTCCCGGGCTTCCTTAAAGGCCTTTAACCACCTCTAAAATTATGAGTAGGACAGATCAGAGTACCCGCAAGGCTCTGGAATATTTTTTTTTGTCTCTCCAAGGGATTATTTTCAGTTTAGCCCAAAACTTAGTAATCGCGTAACGTTGCTCGATCGTGGATTCCATTTTTTTAGTGACACGATCGACGCGCAGAGGTTAACAATGACTGATTTCCTGTCGTTTCCACAGAAAAAAGAGAACTGAGATTTATTTCCCGGCAAATATTAGCGTCTCCTCCACCTACCCTAAGTAACTTTATCACTTTTCAACGATTAAGAGCCCCGCGGGAAATTCAATTTCATTACTTTAAAAACGCACCCTGTATGTTTAAAAGCCCTTTTAACCCACGTAAAAATTGGGTTAAGGATTTCTTGTATTGATGGTTCCAGTTTCTCTTTGTTGTAGCCTCTAACAATACTGTGCGTTCAAAATAAAGCACTTACACGATCTCAGCAATCTATTGGTGGAAACTTCATTAATCCAGCCGGCTAGATCTCAAATACGAGGTCTGCTCAAAAGGTTACGGAAATTTTATTTCGCATAATGTACCATGAGTTCTTGCCACCAGGTCAAACAATACGAAAACAATTACCGAAACAATGGCTTTTCCATCGCCGCGATAATACATCGGCTCACACTTCACTGTTGGTTCGTGAATATGTGGCAAAAAGCACCATTTTATTGATGTGCTCTATATTCGATAGATGGCTGCGTATGACTTGTTTTCCGTCCCAAAAAATAAAGAGCAACCGCCATTTCACAATCATAGATCAAATTAAAAATGCATCTCTGAGAGACCTAAAATCTACATTCAAGATTTGAAAACCAGAAGTGTTTCGAGGATTGGAAAAAGCGCTGGCATAAGCGTGTAATATCTAATGGAGACTACTTCGAAGGAGAGATTATTTATCAATTCAAATTCTTTTCAAATAACTCAAATTCCCGTTAAATGTTGGACACACCTAGCATAGGTTTTAATAGTTTTCATGAATGTTGTGCTTCAAATCCTCAAAATTTTCAAGAGTTATTTCATACGCTTTGTTCGTCCCTTACAACTTTTAACGAACTTTGTGGTTTTAGTTTCCGTTCCTGTTACAAGCTATATTTATTGACATCCCCGTATACATTACCAATCGAATGCATAGCGCAACAATCTGAAAACCGCGCATCTATTTGTCACTAGGACCATTTACTGAGAGCATAATTATATAATTGTATCGTGAGGACACTTTATGCCTTTTAACTTGATTTAAGGAGTGTTTCCAGCGTCGAATAAATTGTTGCACCCTCTAACCCAACTGCCGAGGTCGCATTTGGGGTTGCGTTTATACCCTTAGCTTCTGTATTATTGATAGGCCAAGCTAAAAATAAGGACTTGTAACAGCTGATTTACATAGATTACGAAGAAATGAAGAAAGAAATAATGAAAGACAGAAAAAAGGGTAGCATCTCTCAATATTTAGAAGTAAATAGTCGTTAAGGACCAGTCAGATCCCAACTTTAAATTGGTAGAATGCTTCGAATGAATGAACGCCTAATGTCGAAAGCCAGAATTAAGAGAGATGCCAGAACTAATGCCCGGCTACAGTTACAACTCTTTTCCATTTTTCTATTATCGTCACAAATACTCGCGCTCTCCTCAAAACCATATTCACAGCAATCAACCCAAAAGTCAAACTGGTAGGTGATATAGAGTTCACCCAGTACTAACCTCGACGGCGTGTGAAATTCACACATCAGGGTAGGGGGGGCAGTTCCTTTCCCGGTGCCGGTTTATGGTTTCCCAGGAAGATCTGGTACCTGAGATATCACAGCTTGGGTGGAGCAGTAGGTGTCCAGAGAGCCTTATCAGGGAATCAAACCCGGGCCCTCCGGTCAGTAGTCCAACGCTCTGCCCATGGAATACCGCGAGCCACGCTCTTCTCATATGGGTTCCAAAATTTAAAATGGGTGAAATCTCATTTTCGATTCTCCATTCTCTATTCGATAATTTATTCTAAATAATAATGTTTATGGATTCTAATAAATTCTACATCCATCACAAAGTCGATGAAAATACAAAGATTTTGTGTATCGGCTTTTACCTTCAATTTCGTTCAAACCAACTCAGGATATCACCAGAAAATCTTTCGGTAACGCGTCATAAGAAAACCTGTTCCATCAGTCGCACGAGCAACATCTGACCATATTCCCGAGGGCGAAAAAGAATTCGCGGTGCTTATGTTTTTCTTCAGTCTTTACTTATGACCATATATTTAGACATAACTTCACATTAAAGTTAAAGAATTATTGGAAAACCGAGGGACTCATTTCGAAATGGATCTTCGGCCTAAGTACTATATGCACATTTACTGGCATCACATCACACTATTTCAGGAACACCACCTGTGTACAGCGCGAACACAATCAGGTGATAGAGAGGGAAAGAGGCGTGAGGGTGATGGAAGGGGGGGGTGACTTGAATGATGGTACACGCGTTCGATTCGTAAGGTGCCCTCGTCCCCAACCCCTCTCGCCTTCACTCACAATGGCATGCCCGCCCCCTCCTCCGCATTCCCCGTCGACGCTGCCGAGATCGCTCGCAATCTTTCTTCCTTCCCCCTCCGACGAAACTTTCCTCTCACGTCCGGACACTCAATCTGAAGGAAAGCATCACTATGAAATGCGTCTCCTAGGTAGTAGTCGCGTCACTGGGATTCAATATCGTGGCCTGGTCAAAAAAGACTGTGGCAATGAGGCGGGAGGGATTGATGGGACGGTGGTGAAACTGCCTCCTCTCACACGCCCCTGCTTTCAGCCTCCTGCCCGGCCCCCTTCTCCCCTCCCCCAAACCAAACTTACCCTTTCTCCCTTCCCGCGCTCAGCACCCACGGGAAGAATTGAAATACCCTTGAAGTCGTCTCCTTGAGCAGGGAAGAAACAGAATGTTACAGTTCTCTGGAGTCTATGCCATATCCTCAAAATGCGCGAGACGTTTAGTAAAACATCTGTTTCGGAGGTTAGTTATTTATATTAGATACAGAATATCTTAGAATAACTTTCAGAGAGACAACGTATACTGGACAAAAATCAACTTTCCTCGATTAATGCAATGCAGAAAACTCTTGACTCATTGAAACGACACGAACAAGCTAAGCAATAGAAAAATACGTCTTTTGGAAAAACCACTGACAACATTTAATATAATTCAAATACCATGAATACGATAACATATTTTCCTCCAAGTTATAAAATTCAAAATTTTCATCTAAATTCTTGATTTTCTTCAGTTTGTTCATAGAAGGTGGCACAGCCAAACCAACATTTTTCCCGGTTCGGAGTTCAATTAATTCTCCAATTTGGACTTGAAAATGACACGTTGACATGGATAAATTGAATAGTCTTTTTTCTCAAAATTATCTTCTCACAAGATTAAAACTCAGTAACATTTCATTTAAAAGGACGGGTTCTGTGCTAAACGCAGCGAAGTAGTCCTTTTGGCAAGTATATTTGCCGTCATTCGAGGAGAAATAGTAGGCGTATCTCGTCTACAAATTGATAGATTATTGTGCATCATTTCTTCTAAAGATTTCGATCCTCTTTGCCCAAGTATTTTTCCAAGGAGCTTACGGAACCAAGACCTTCATTCCGTGCGATTTGCACGTGACTAGTTTCCCGGGAAATGAAAATCTCTTTCACCTTGAGAAAAGAATCCACGGGGGAAAAGAGCGCTGGTCCCTATTCTCTAATCTTATAAATTGTAAGTTCTTCAAATCTATTATTTATGAACTTTCCACCTTCCGCATTGTATAACCTCAAAGCTACATCCTAAGCAACATAATTTTTTTGTCCAAGCGTTTAAATTATTATTGTAAACTGCATTTTTGACTGATATTAATTTTACCGGCTTATGTAATCTTTAATTTTCAAAACTTTGGCCTTTTCATTTGTCAGACATCCTCTTCCTTCCGTATTCTAAATGTACCTTTTTAGGACCTTTGTCCTGGGGTTTCGGAAAAGGTGACGGAGAGCCTTCAACTTCCGCGTGAAAGGTAATTATGAATTTAAACGATTTTATCAGTTTTATGTGAATGCATTTAATCACTCTCTAATTGAATACTACTAGACACTTGGACATAAATTCTAGCTATTCTTTCATATGCTAATACATATATCTTAAGAAAATAAACAAGGACTAATGACACGACTTATTTTAAGCAGCGTAAAATTACTTCACATTTACCAATAATACCTTATGTGTTACAACTAAGTTGTCATAAGAAGCGCATCGAATCATAATTTCCTGATCACATATAAAGCAGAAAATATAAAATAACATGATTTAAACTACAAACATAGCTATAAAATTAATTTAATGGTCTCACTCCTAAACTTATCAATGCGTCGATGAAGCAAGCAATTCCCAGAAACAAGTAAGTGTCCCACAATCCATATTGCAAATCTTCGGTATTTCCACGCTTGAGTAACCAAGACACAGATACATTGAAGGAGTGAATGTGAAACGTTCCATCGACTTAAAAACTTTTCACGATATGTCAGGTGCCTTGAATAAGAAAAATTGAAGAAAAATGGGAAATCCTCTTAGGGACTAAGATTCAATATTTAAAGCATCTCCTTCCCTCCATGTTGAACGCTAAAATCATTCAAAATAATACGAAAAGGAATTTAAACCGTAATGCGATACTTATTAGGGTCGAATTGCGAAGCAGTGACAATGAATCCTCCCGGTGCCAAGGAAAGAGATCTGCACTATATTATTACAAATATCACTATCACAAGCGTTTAGTGAAAGCCTAATTCAATAGATGCATTTAGGTTTCATACCAGAAGGAGTTTCTCAATCTTCTTGCTTGATACGAAACAAAACTTAAGACGAAAGCCTATGTGTGCCCAGTGCGGCAAAAGTTGCGATTGGAAGCTATTCCATTCCGGATTTGACACGAATTTTATCTCTCACGAATAGCCAGACAGTTCCCAACTTCACCCCGATCTTTTACTTGATATGCATGTACCCCGATGGAGGCGAAGCCTCCGAAGAGGAGGACAAGTTCGGTGAGGGACCGAGCACGTGAGTGAGTGTCGGCGTGAGGGAGGGAGGGCTATTGCTCCTCCGCCTCGTGCTGAGGAGAGGGGCGAGAGTCAGAGTCACTGCCGGCTTCGAGAATGGAATGGCGGCGGCGGGGGTGGGGTCAGAGGAACAAATGACGGATTTCGCAGGAGGGGCAATCGGTCGGCGTTCATGCGTGCTCTCGCCCGTGCATGTGTGTGCATTCGAAATGGTGCTCGAGGCGGTGAGGGAGGAGCGAAGGAATGAGATTCGTTTAAAAGCTTGTCTCGGAGAGACCCAGGAAACCGAGCAAAGAGTAATGGTCGGAAGCAGCGTTGCCATGACGACGGATTGTCTTTACTTATCTGTGCTCCTCCCCTCCGCTTCCGCCCCCTTCCTCATCCCCCTCCAACCTCCACAGCCCTCCCGTCGCCCAGTCGTCACCCGCGCGGGGCGCCTGATCGCGTGAGAAGCCGTTAGATGGAGAGGAGGGGATGGCGTTGGATGTTATTTCATGCTGTGTCTCCCGGGAGAGGAGAATTGAGTTCAGCAGTGTCAACAGGATCAGTTCCGCCGTTGCTGACGAACTCTATCCCGCATCACAAGTGCCCGTGAGATGATGAAAGACCACGCCCGAGGATACATCCTCATTTCCACGAGAGGAACAACTCTTCTGCCGATTACGAATGAGCCAATTTCATACTGGCTTAATTGCTTTTAGTTCGGTGACTTTTGTCTTCGACACTTGCTGATAAAACACACATGACTGATGGGTAAATTAAAAGGCAAACAGAGATAATCTCTCCACTCTATTCAGGATATTATATTTTTCTTGGTTTGGTAGTCCATCAGATCCTGTCTGGTATTTGCCGATAAGGTTTCTTGTCCATAATATGAGTAAAACATTATGAAGAAGAAAATGATGGTGTTTTTCCAGAATGAGTAAAAGGTACAATCATGAAGATATTCATGCATGTGGCAATCAGGAGCTATTGTTAAAGCTATAGCAAAGGACATATGATATGATACCCGTAATTAATTTATGAAATGGGTACGCATAGAAATCTACTTATTTAAAGAAAAGCGTCGGTAAATTCATTCATAAAAATACGTTACTATTACCGCTATGCATTATTATTACTATTATTTTTAAGCAGTATTAAAGAAAGCACTTCTTTCTAGCATGATTGGATTCAAATTAATTTAATTCATCGATATGATTTTAGGAATTGATGGTGTACAGGAATGAGAGGATGAAACATAATATATATTATATATATATATATATATATATATATATATATATATATATATACCAGGTCATAGTGGTAATAAATACTTCGATGGCTTAGGTCTCCGAAAAACCCAAGTTGATAATTTATGCACCGAGATTTAATGCATCTTCCTCCGCTCAAGATGAACTTCTTAAAAGTTAGCATTGAGGGTGTTATAGATTTTCTCTCATAGGTAATGCGGCTGTTTTTCTTTATCATAAAGTCACCGCATTTCTCTGGGATTTTATAACTTCCACTCTAAACGGCTTCCGGAGTAAGGGACGTAATTCAATTTGAGGTCGACCTCATCAAAGTGAACTCTCCTGGTCTTTTTACGCGGAGATCCTGGGTCAAATCAGGACAAATGAATGGAGACTGTCTCATCCGCTTTCCCCCTTTCGAATCGCAAGACTGCAGATATAAGGAGTTAAGGGGCAAGGGAGCATAAAACGTAGAAAGGGAGTAAGAAACACAAACCTCATATCAAGTGCATCTCTTCAATAATGTGGAGCTGTCTTCGGTTCAGATTGTTATGGCCGGAGGCTGGGATCCATGAATCCCAGATTTATGATCAAATAAACGATTTAATAAATGAGTCGGGTATAAAAGAAGGGCAATGGTCACAGAAAGAATGAATGGGTAGAGGGAAATACCGAGAAATAGGGGTGTGGAGAGAAATGAAAGCGGATGTGCTTGAAGGGCGAATGACGAGGAAAGACGACGGCTTGAAGCCAAACCTCCAAGCATCAATCAAGATTACATTTTCAAGAATGGTTCAAATCAATGCATCATCAAGTAAATTTTATTTTTACAGTAAAATATTTTTGAAAACCACATAATTAAGGACGTTGAAAATTTAACTACTTTAAACAGGAGACAAAAGATAGATTCAGCAGAAAAACAGATTAAGGTGCATCGAACACCGAACAGTTTCTATAGATTTGTTGAAATTAGTTTCCAAACAGTAGTTGTACCTATCTTTCATAAGTAAGTTAAAATAAAGTTAATATATTTGAGTATAATATTCACGCAAGTCGTAAAATATATCGATACATTACTGAATTGATGAAACGCAATCATGTAACACAACCCTGGATATATCGTATGAGTTTAAAGTACGGATAATATCGTCATTAGATAGAATTATTCAATTAAATCCATTCATTTATAATCTTCCATATAATTAATGCACGGAGACCATTTATTGTTTATTTGAACTACACTGAAGTCATAAGATTAACCAATCTATTACACGAGAATAATGTTATTGAGTTGAATAAATCTGTCGATATAACAGTGAATTATGTTAGATTATTAACCTGATCTACCGGTTTATAAGGATGTGCTCAGATGTACATACCCGCTGCTGATAAACCAGGGAGTTTTTCTAGAATTTAATCACATTCATTTTATTTGATTCATTTTCCTTTCCAGTTAAATACGATGTATTTTTATAAAGCATACGGTCATGTTTTATTGATGTTATTCGACCTGAAAATTTTTGATTACGAGGGGAATTTCACGCTCCTTGTCTAAAAGAAATAGTGAAGGCGCGAAGGGCCGCGAGCGGCTGGAGCCGCAATGCTCACGTCATTACTAGCTTTGTTGCTCTTTGGGATGTGCTGCTCGGGCAGTAATCTTCGATTTTATTGGAGAGGTTAAGCAAACAGAATTTGAGGAAACATTCCCATCGGTAGGATCCGTCTTGATATTATAATGGACTCTCTAATGGACGTGCTCTTCGCTCCAGCAGAAGCTATCCGAAGAATCCTCACAACTGGGTAGTGATTCAGTTTTTCCATATTCCATTTTCCATTTCCAGATTCAGGTTTTCCATAAAAACCAATAGAGAGCAAATGAGCAGTGTAGTTTTACACGGTATGCTGACGGACGGACTATAGCCAGATAATCACCTAATCAATTCATTTAATTTATCGTATAATAATATTATTAGAACGGATGACACTCCAAAATATGTAAACTTCTCCTCAATTATAGCTTAGGTAACCAGTCTTCCATAATAAAAAAGTAAGCATCCCATATTTCGGTTTGATAAATTAGAGTGGACTTAAGTAAGGTGCAAGAAAGTGCAATAAATTCACACATTCAAGGTTGGGTTTCATTAGTTCATTAGTTGTCTGCAGTTTCCCAAAATAACTTCTTTCCGACAAATTTCTGTTGCCTTGATAATTACACCAGTTGAATTTATAGGCTGTATCCCCGTCTTAGATTTACAGCGGGAAGTCTGCACAATCAAGACTCGGATTTGAACGCATCCTTCCCAATCTAATGGTAATTTTCTTGGATGCCATGAAGGCTACTCTTTCTCTCGTTAATTTTTATTAACTCTCCGTGTTCGCCCGTACCCTCATTCAATTTTCTTCTTTTGACGGTCCTAACGAATCTAATTACTCTCAAGATGAAGAATCCAAGCCAACAAGTATTCCTCTTCTGTATTATTATCAGCCGTGGCCTCGTCCACAATTCTATATGCCATGTTATTTCTACTTTAGCTTTTCAATTTATATTCACCACATCCCCTCGAAAACCTCCACACTGGCTACTATTACGGTGACCCGCACAAGAATGTTACTAATTACATTTCTGCTGCACAAAACCGTTTTTTTTTATTTCCTCATCAGCAAGGGGCCCTTACTTACGTTATTCTGCGCGCATATGTAATGCAAAAATCTCTGCGAATCGGTTTATGGCACGTTGTCCTACATTTTACAAGAGACAAGTTGCAATTCACCAAAATCTAATATAAATGTATCATTTATATCACGAACATATAACATTATTTGATAAAGAAAGAATTGTTATGAATTATGGTTTTGAAAAAGACTAAATATGACAACTAGTATTCCAAAATGATAATGAAGAAATACATGAATGTAAACGCGTTTTTTTCACTACTTTAGGTGGTATAAAAAACTTGTTATCGTATTGCTTCAATATAATTTTATGTAATACGTTAATTACAGACAGCATTCTGCGATATCTAATGGTTTATGGTTATTTATTATTTCAAAGACTTTTTTCGATTTTCCACTCGCCTTCCTTTGTTCACCTATTATCACATCCTTGATCTATACATCATAAAGTTTAAGGCTGCTACATTTCTCGGTGATTATTTCATCGCTCTCATTATTTTGCAAACATAAGACACAGCTTTTTCAACTGTCTTGGCATATTTTATCACATTAAATACCTTCACGTCTAAGTGGAATTAAAAAAGCTGAATATCATTGAACACGAAAGAAAAAAACTTTCAAGACATGTCACGTAAACTTAAGAATTAATCAGATAATTTAATGATGAGGGGAATTGGCTGATAGCAGAAGCACCAAAAACAATTAAATCATGAATCCTACGGAATAGTATGGAAAATTCTAAAGAAAAATGAAGGAATAATTTAAAGAGCAGAAGAGAGTACGAAGAACGATGTTAACAATGAGTAAATGAGTGAGAAGACGCACGGAAAAGAAATATCAAACAGAGGATTTAGAATAATGTACATGAAAACAATAATTCATACTTTAAATACCAATGAAGAGTTAAACACGAGTCATTGAAAAGGTGATGAAATTACAAAATGGATTCTCCCTATGCTTCCAAAATTGCAGCGATGGGTAGAAATTAGTAAGCAGAGAAGAATATCTATGATAAACAAAAGATAATTTTGAATTCAGAATTTATAATATGCGTGCACGTTAAGTTATTACATACTCTAGCGAAAACTTGAGTTAAATAGCTTTGTAGTTGTATTTATGGGTCATTAAGTGCAGCAGCATCACTTGGGTCAATATTAATTCACGATCTGTTGAAAAGTAAGTCCAGCAGTCAGTAAATAAAGCAGTATATGAAATAGCTAAAAATTTAAATGTATAATGTCCCGCACATACAGGCATAAGGTCATACCAGGTAGGTAGAAATATTGTCCCTAAATAGGTAGAATGATTCTCGCCCATTAAAAAAGAAATGTGAGAACTGTCATTGGATTACTTCTTCAAAGTTGAATCTATTTTTCTCCCGAATTACGTATTTTATGAAAGGAAAGTTTGTGACACGAGGTTAATCCTTTGAGTCAGAAGTTTTCTCAGAATATAAAATATATTATAATCTTAATATATGAAATTAAAGTAAGATTATATTACAAGTAATGATTTCACATCTGCGAGCAGTATTTTGGGGGAATTTCGACATAATATTGATATTGTTATCTTCTTGAACTCCCAAAGAAATATGAAGTACAAGAGAAAATAAATTAAAACAAATTTGCAACAATGCCAAAAAATTATTTATTAAATTAATAGGGAAGACAAGCCAGTATGAGTTTTCAAAATGCGGTACTTATGAAATGAAAATAGGAGCGGTAAGGATGGCTCCCTGGGCATGAAATTACAATATCCGAAAAAAGAACTTTTTATCACGCTGTGGGTAAGTCAAAGAAGTCTTTCGAAAATAGAGGTAAGATTATTATTAAAATTATTATTCCATCGCTTAAGGTAGACGGATGGAGACAACCTATAAAACGGTGCAACGATATATTTCCTTGCCCCTCCTAACAAAACAAAACCTGGCATCTAACTCTAAAATAGGCCTTACCTATCTTCAATACTCCTATCTTATCTATCTTATCTTCTACACCTATCTTATCCTATCTTCAATTTCTCACATACCCTTCCTCCTTCATTCCATCCAACATAACGATTCTATTTTTGCCCATACGTTGCTTGTTTAACTTTCTCATTCCTATCATAAATTTCAACACGCCATTTGCAATCTAACTTCACTATATCGATTTTCCCTACCTCCTTTGGATTTCTTTCAACAATCTTCTCTCTTCCCCGCTCTGTCTAGCCCTTTATCGTTTGTGTTTTTCCAGTCCATTGCACCTTTTTTAACCTCCTTCACACCCATAATTCAAAATCCTAAGAGTTAGGCCACCATGATCATGTTTCCAAGATATAGAAACTTTATTCCATATCCAATTTTTGATGAGCCTCTTCTAAATATTTACTCAACGTCTCGGTCATCAACTCCATCCTCCTTGTGAAAGCCTCTTTGCCTAGTGTAATTGCTCAAATGTTCCTGTATGTTCCAGAGAACTTCCGGCATCCGTAAACTGTTCTACCTGCTCTAGTTTTTGCCCTCCTATTTTAATGTTTAGCATAGGCTTTTTCTTTCTGGAAAATCGCATAACCTGGTTTCATTAATATCGTTTTTCATCCCATTTCTATCGCACTAAATTTGCATTTTCCTCAGTTATGGTATGCTTTCAACCCCTTGGCTGACTGTCAAACTTGGGCTGCTGTTGATGATCAGCAAACCTAACAGATTTTATTAATAACTTTGGATTTTCATTTCTACCTTTAGTTATTCCCATGCCTCTTGAATTATTTCCTCCACATATACGTTGCAGCGGTGTCCCGATCCTTACTTGAGGTGCTTTGTAGAGGGCACTTCGAGTGAGTACGCCGTCCGTCGGATGGGACGTTAAGCTGCAGACCCCTTAGCACCTTTCGTTAAGAGTAGGCTAATTCTGACGCCGAGTTTCTCTCCACCGTTCAATTTTTGCTGTCCATCCATAATGGTGCAAATGACCGCGGCTGCCGGTCGCCTCCCCTAAAACTACTACAACTACCCTACTGCTACTACTACTACCGGTGTCAATGGGCAACCCTGCCTTACACCTCTTCCTAACACTGCCCATCCGGACTCTCAGTTACCCACTCGCATCTGAGTAGTCTGAGGCATGTACAGGTTGCGGATTAGCCTCCTGTTTTTCCAATCTATTCTTATTGTCTGCAATATACTCATTAGTTTTTCCCAATTCAATCTATCAAACGTACTATCGAAATCCACAAAGCAAAAACGTCCTGATTTTATTCTATATTCCTCTCGATTAGTGATCTCATTACTGAAATGGTATCACGCGTACCTCTCCCCTTCCTAAACCCAAACTGATCATCTCCTAAGTAATCATTTGCCATGAACTCAACCTTTTCTTGAATATCCTGAGGACCACGTAGATGTATGGGAAATTAAACTTATTGTTCCGTAGTTCTCACGTAAAGTAGTCTTTATCTTTTTCGGAAAAAAAACTAACAATTATCTTACAAAGTCTTCCGGTTATAGGTGCTACGAATTAGTCCATATCTCTTCCTCAAATATTTTCTAAAACCTTTAAGTATTTCGGTAGGAATGTTCCTGCCCCCTCAGCTTTATACGATTTCATCCATCTTAATGCCGATTGAAATGAAATAAAATTAGTAAATTTGTGATTCCAGACACTTTATTTTGAAATACGACTGAGTTTTCGACGATGAAGGTCATCATCAGCTTGATGACGTTCAAATTTTAAACCTTGGTCGTGTTTTTAATTAAAGTGTGTGGAATTACACAGTCAATTATTTCATTTCAATACGCTATGAAAATTCCATAAAATTACGCCGGCGACAAAAAATTCTCTCAATGCCCTTCCTACCTCATCGTCGAGTATGCCTGGTTGTCTTTCCATTTTTTTACCTTGTTGGCCTAAGTTCCTTACCATATATTCCTTCTAATTCTCGTATGTTCCTTCAATATCTCTTGGATCTTTACCGTATCAACTATTATCTTGCCCGACTTATCTCTAACTGTAAGCACAGGTTTTCCCTTCTTACTTCCCGATAGTGATTTAACCTTGCGGTACAGAGCACCAATTTCACCCTTCCTCTGCAAATTTTCCATATCCTCGCACTGCGTTTTCCACCATGCTTCTTTTGCTTAATACCCGTCTCAATTTATTTTTCATTTCATTATTCCATTTCATTCTCTCATCAATCTTTCTAAACATCTCACCCGTGATCTATCGCTTCTTTATCCTTTTTCAATTAACAATCGATGGTTTCTTTTGAAGCATTCGATATCCCTTTTCCTGATATATTTCCGTTTTACCTCGATAGTAATCAGCTCTTTATCCTTATCTATGATTTTCTCTACAGCTTGGTGGTACTTCTGGATTAAAAATCCATGTAATGGTTCTATATTTCATTTCTTCATACGCTTCCTCTGCCTTGTCATTTTGAAGCGGACGTTAAATTTCATAACAACGAATTTGTGGTCAAAGTCCGCATCCACTCCCGGGAAGTCGTACGAATAAATTACACTGGTCCTAAACCTAAGCATAATCAAAATATAATCTAATTGAAACTTTTCTGAGTCACCTGGAATTTTCCAGTAATCCTACGCCTTTGGTGGCCTCTAAACCAAGTGTTGGTGATAACTAACCACCGCCTCCTGCAGAATTCAAATGCTTTCTCCCCGCGGTCACTCCTCGCACCTAAACTATATGTAGTCCTGCACCTCATCACCGTCTCTTCCTTCAACGACCGTCGCATTCCAATCCCCCATCACTATTAAATGTTTCCCTGCAGGAATACACGCGATTATGTCCTCTAACTCATCCAGTATCCTATTGACTTCTTCCTCCTTATGATTGCTTGGTGGCATGTATGCCTGAACAATGACCAAGATTTTCGGTTCTGGTTTTATCTCCACTAGTAATATTCTATCTGTTGCTTGTTCAATGTTTACTACGCCACCTCCTACCTCTTTTAAGCCCTATACGGCGTGTGAAATTCACAGATCAGGGTAAGGGGGACAGTCCCTTTTCCTCTGCCGGTTATGGTTTACCAGGAAGACATGGTACCCAAAAATTAAAAATCTTGGGTCAAGCTGCAGAAGCCCAGAGAGAAATCGAACCATAAAAAAACAAAGAATCATATATATGTATATATATATATATATATATATATATATATATATATATATATATATATATATATATAAATTCAAACATAAAATCCCGCCAAACGGCGAACAAATATACATTCACATAGGAATAGAGATAAGGAAATGAGTAAGGAACACGCAAAAAGGACGAACATAAGAGAGGTGGGGAAGGCGGATTTGAGCAGATCACAAATATAAAAATATTTTCCTCGGCCGGGACTTGAACATCGGATTTCTCCACTTGCCGGGCAGATGCTCTAGCAACTTGAGCTATTTATATTTTATGAAAATGTACTTTACACTGAAATCTGCGATCTTATAAAGCGCCAAAGTGCTCCAATTCATTGCCAAGGAGATGGCGTTAGGGAGCTGTTACACCCACCAAAGGAGAAATTGACAAACACAAGAGGAGAATGGACAGTATGTTAGCAAGCATACAACATTATAAAGGATAGGAATGGTGCGTTTCATGGCACGCATAGCCAGAAGAAGAGACAAGCCACATTGGCTAAATACACATTCAAACACGAAATCCCGCCATACGGCGAACAAATATTGTGTGTCCCTTTCCCATTTCCTTATCTCTATTTCAATGTGAATGAATATAAAAATATATCTGCGTGTCGCGATGGTCTAGTGGGTAGACGGTTGGACTACTGACCGGAGGGTCCCGGGTTCGATTCCCGGGCAAGGCACTTTGGGCGTGCAGCTCCACCCAAGCTAGTTGATTTTTTGGGTACCAGGTCTTCCTGGGAAACCATAACCGACACAGGGAAAGAAACTGGTCCCCCTACCCTGATGCGTGAATATTCACACGCCGTCGGGCTTGGTACATGGGTGAGCTCTACCATCACCTACTAAACGGACCTTCGGGTTGATTACTATGTTTATGGTTTCTATATGTTTTATGTATATATATATATATATATACATAAAACACAAATATACTCATCTGTCATCATAAATGTTATTCCAAATATTTATCTGGAAAGATTCAAGTCATGGATAGGCAAATATGAGCACCAGACGGAGACACTCGGCTCTCAGATTGGGCGAGAAACCAAGGGCGGTGGAGGGCAGGCACCAGAGAGGTCCGGAATCGAATATCCAATTTTCGATTAGTTCGATGGAATGGGATAGAAGGAGAGTAAGCAGAAGCAGCATGTTAAAGGGTTTTTGGGTGAGAGCCGTGGGGAAGAAGAGAAGGCAGGAGCCGATGGTTACAGCCAGTGAGATTAATAGCCGCCATTCGTCCGTTCTATGGGTCGTTGAGAGACTGAGCGGGTGTGCCATGAATACTCTAGATGGCGATTTGCGCGCTAAGATGACTGCGAATCGTAATTATCCGGCACCGCTCCGGATCCTTGTCCTCTTCCCCCCCCCTCTCCACCTCGGTCACCCTTTCTTCCCCTGCGCTTCTTACTGCCCGTAAAACCCAACCCCTCTGATCCCCTTCTCTCTTTGTTCCACCCTCAACCCCAAATGATTATTCCATCCACACCTATTCCCTATCTACAGACTTCCCATGTTTTTAACTGCTGTCATTAAGTTTGGCGAACGCTGAAGTTATAGATGCCCCGATCCTAAAATGAAAATTACTTAATAATGTAGGAAGATTGATTCGTTTTTCCGCCCGCAGAAAAACTGGCTCTAATGCCTCTCCATTACGTTGCCTTAATTTTGGAGTACGGTCTAACCGATTCAAAATGCATTGAGGTGATTCTCGGCGAGGCATGGGTCAATTTCGGCGAGATTGGAGTGCATTTGTTGTAAGAGGGCTATCCGTGCCTTGCGGGGATACGGGTGCGGATGCCGAGCTCAGCGGAGGAAGTGATGGAAACCAACGGAATATCGATGATAAGTGGAGATCCTAACGTTTTCCCGGAAAGCCTCATTAATAAGGAAAATACTCCATCCTATTCCAAAGCCCTGTATGCCTAGTGATGCAAGGTGCAAGCACATCTAAGAAATAAGCCTTTTTTAAATCATTGAAATTACATATTTTTTGCGATATTTATTCTGCTACTTCAAAAGAGTTGTAAGCAAGTTTGCATTGTTACTGACTATTTTTTCACCGAATGGAGGAAACCAAAACGCAAAAATGGATACATTCCATTTAAACGATAAATCATTTTTCCACAATGCATATTCGTATGAAGCCATCTTACTAGTGTTGAGTTTGCTTGCTGGAGAGGAAAAGTATTCCAAAAATACTGCTGAACCAACAATTAAAGGCAAACTTTTAAAACTAATGCGATACATACAGAAGTCCACCTACTTTTTCGATCAAATTTGCACAGAAATAAACCCATATAACACTCATAATAAAGTTTGTCGGGTAACTATTTTGTTTATTTTCCAAGCTCGTAAAGTGTACTTCCCTAGAGTACAAGGTTTTTTTATGATTTTCAAAGTTATTTCACGAAATCAAACAAAGCTTCGAATACCGCAAAAGCATTTCTACCTCAAACTATGCCAGCTTATTTGTGACACCCGGATCTCGATCCGGAACGAGTTTTAAATCCTGCGGCCCTCGGAAAAAAAAGATCTATTGGCCTCACAAGATTTCCTTTTCATTCCCGTAGGGATCGGCGATGGAAACAAATCACCATAAAATTTTACACTGGAAATGGGAGTTATACGCGTACTCGGAGAAACTTAAGCAAGTAATTTCGGATCGAAAGAAGTGAAAAACTTTGACAAGGCCCGGGGCTACGAGATTAGGCGGCAGGGAATCGCAGCGCTCCTTCAGCAGGCGAAAGAGGGGTGTGGCGGATGGGTGGGTGTGGGGGAGAGGGGAGGGGGGAGTGGGCGAGGGACGATGCCGGAGGGATGAAATTGGCGAGATGGTGTGCGTTGGACCTCCGTGAGGGGTGCTTGGAGTACACGCAGAGTGGCTAGCAAGTGGGGTGGGGCCGCACTTGAGGAGGGCGGCTGGGTTTACTCGAGAGGAGGCGTCCCTCCCTGGCTGCGGGAGCCAAATTGATTCGATTGATTGATGACGCGGGCCTGTTTCGCTGCGAGTGGCTAGTTCGAGGAGAGGTTGGAATCGGGACCCGCCTCCCCGTTTTCTCTTCAACATCTCGTGATACCTGGAGGGGGGGGGGGTCCTGTATGAGTGCGCCGGAGACGAGGAACCGAGTATACTTCCCCCAGGGGGGAGAAGACAGCTACACTGTAGGTCGGTCGGGTTTGGGTCGTCGGCCGAGGACGTACGTCGAGCGAAGGGAGCGGGGAAAGAGATAATAATATATGAAATGGATGATATCGGGGTTGAATTTATTTTTCAAGAGGAAATGATGGCAGCTAACATTAACGGATGGACGAGCAGAATGTTCGCTTGTTTAGCCTCAAACTGCATTCTGAAAAATGGAACGGTGGACTTGACAGAGAGTGAGGAAAAATATTCTGCGATGGTCATTAGCTCTGAAGCAAAAAATTACGATTTTTACTCATAGGGATATTTATGTTTTTTTTAAATAATACGAATTTACAAAGAAAAATGCACTGTACTGAGTGATTTCCATTGTTCATTCAAATGGGTGTGTATTGTGAAAATCTTAGGAATTTAGATCTAAAAAGAGCTAAAATCGTCCCTATGCAATCTATCATATAGAACGGAGAAGAAAATAATGCAGAGAGTATACATGCATCTGATTTAAAAATTTTGGATGAAAAGGATAAATTTTCCAAGTAATCCTCCATCTGTAGGTTAACGTTCAGAGATTTATATGGAAATGTCTTAAATTTATATTTGAGTGGATGCAGTGATGTTTGATTTAATGTAGACAATCTCTGGACAGTTACACTTTGATGAGAGCGACACGTGTTTATTAATATATAATGCTGCAATCAAGTAATATAATACTTAACATCAAAGGTATACATTTAAACAGGAAAAAGTGCCATTTGCGTATCAAATGAAACGTTCAAATTGCATGACTTCGCAGCTGAACGTTTCTCTTATGATTATACGTTAGAATTTATGAAAATGCAAACCATAAGATCTATGGCTGTTGTTGAAATGGTACCAATTATGTTCAACATTCCTTTGGTATAATTCACTTATGATAGAATACAAGTCAACATACACCAAACCATTTACATCAAGGACATCTTTATACCAAATTACATATTATTACAAAATGCGGAAAAATATATTAAAATATATCCCGCCTTAAAGTAGACGGGCTGAATCCTATTACAACAGAGGCCTTCGGCTACATTTTCATGGAGGTGCTTTCCCAAAGAGAAGGCGAGTGTTTGCGTATTAATCTGTTCTAAAACTCTACAGCATATGGTTAATTCAAGTCCCGCAGGATATTATTCTGGCTGTCTCACATATTTTCTATGTCTTGTCTCATTTTTTGTCTCTATTCTGATGAGCGTGAAAATCTAATGAAGCGAAATATAATTAAGCATTTATGTACTTTGATTTGATTGGTTTATTTGAAGAAGTATAAGTAGTAAGCAGAAATCTTAAAGAAATGTAAATCAATTATTATTAACCTGCAATGTCTATATGATAAATATTTTAGTGACCTTCATGACCACATATATTTATTAGAAAATTAAGCATACCATTCATTGTAATCGTATGATAAATATATAGAAGCCCCCACAAGAAAAAAGGATGAATATATGAAGATTATTTTAAAACATTAAGAATTTTCAGAAATTTAAACTTTAATCAGAGAACTTACAATTTTATAATACGATAACTTTCGCATCGCAAAATTTTGCCTTCTCTTCTGAATAGCCTTTTACTTTCCGCTTTAAAAATAGAAAAATGATCTTCCATTATTCAAGTATATATGATGTTTTTTCATTTATTTATAAGTCACGGAATTTATTTATTCTGAATATTGGCAAAAAAATACGTAAAAAGACTTTGGGATTCGATCAACCGAGAGGGATCTCTAGCATTGTGCATTTCTTTAAATAAAACACACCACTAGCTAGTTCAAGGATAGGGTCGACTAACGAGAACGGGAATTGCAGTCAAAAAGCCATTCCACTATAACGTAACGATTGCTGTGAATTTTTAAACATGGCCTCGATAAATCCCGTAGTCCTGAGAGTAAATTTCGAAGAGCTTACTTAAGGAGGTAGGGCGTGGACGAAGGAGGGAGTGGGAAAAAAACTCCCTCAGCAAGTAGATAGCGCAGTCAAGAACCCAGTACAAACTCGCAGCTTATGGAATCCATATTCAGAGCACCAGACAAGGAAAACCTCAAGACCACCGGAGGAAGAAAAAGCGTAAAGAAAGGATAGCGCCCCTCTTTTTATATCCCCCTGCAAAGTGGGGCATCATCCCTGGTCTACCATCATCGCTCCCCACCCTCCCCCAGGCAGCCGCCCCAAACACCTACTCACGCCCATCTTTTACACCCTGCAGGAGGGTATACAGCGCCACGAGCGGGAGAGCGGAGAAAACGGAAGTTATTCTCTTCGTTGCATTAGCGAGCAAGAACATAAATGGTGAAGAGCTTTATTCATTCTCTCTCTCTCTTACACACACACGTTTATGATCATGTTTTTATGTGTGCATGCATATAATTTCTCTCTCTCTCTCTCCCTCCCTCTCTCTCTCTCTCTCTCTCTCTCTCTCTCTCTCTCTCTCTCTCTCTCTATATATATATATATATATATATATATATATATATATATATATATATATATATATAAACTTAGACAGTAACACACAGCACGAGAACACATAAAAAGAACACTCACAATAATATCTTGATAATTTCGACGGACTCGAGCTCCGTCTTCTTCGGAAGATAAGATATGACTCAGTCAAATATAATTTACTCAATATAAATGTATCTTTAAATCATTTACCGTGGTTAGTCTAATTTAATTTATAAAACTGCATTGACATTTTCTTAAAAGAGTAAAGAGGAATAAAATAAAATTATTAGAGAAAATATTACAAATGAACTAAAGTACGGAATTGATTCAAGCGTAATAAGTGGGTGTTTGAAGACTTAAAGCATTAAACACCACCAAAAAATGGGAACACTAATGAACAAAAAATAAAGGTATGCAGAATTATCGCATTCTTAGATCATTTTATCCAAATTTGCGAAAAACAATCCGTTTTCGATTATTAAAAAAAATAATACTCATGTTAATAATCATTACATTATTAGGATTAACTTTGTGGAATTTCTTCATGCCGAGGGTTAAAAAGAAAACTTGCACTTCCACATTAAGATTTAATACTTCACATGACCATAGTGATGATGGGCATCGAAACCATCGTCGTGAAATATTAAATCTCTATGGGGAAGTCCAAAGTTTCTTTTTTACCCTCATAATGATCATAATTTTTTTAAATTTTGAAAAATATTCCACCTACAAAAAGGAACCATGTCCAGATACAAAGTCGTCGTCAATGTCCAGTTACATCGTATTCTTTCGAATATTTCAGTTGAGAGAAGAGAAAAACATTTTTGAACTACTTCGTCTCTGTAGATTTCTCCCCCGTCTCCTCAAACATCACTAAGAAAGTAAAACGCTCAAACCACTTTCGTTCTTTCCTCCGCACATTTACGCGGGCGAAAAACTAAAACGATTGTCTTCTTTAATTCTCTTTTTTTACGGACAGTGGTGCCACAGGTGAAACGGGAAGATGAGGAGGATGGAGTCGCTAAAAGGAGAAGTAGGATAAAGGGGTTGGAGGAGGAAGAGAAGACGCGGAAGGAAAAGAAAAGAGAGGATGAGTTTGAGGAATAGTGATCGATTTGTCGACCCTCTCCTTCATTACTCGTTCTGTCGAAGGGGGTGGGAGGAAGTGAGGGGGGAGAGGTGGTGGTGGGTGGGGGAATGGGGAGATATTCAGGTGAAAATAAGGTAGCCAAGGGAAAGGAGATAAGGCATTGGGGGAAGGAGGGACTTCCATCTCCTTTTGGGGCGCGGGGAATAGTAGTACCTTGATTGAAGAGCGGAGTTGCAAGATCGATAGTGCCCCCGTTCCAGATAGGTTCATTAAAACAGATAGATGATTCTCAGGCTTTGCTTTATTTCGATGCAATAGGCCCGGGGATGCTAATGAAACATTGACGGTAGATCTAGGAAATCAGCAGTAAACTTTTAATGTAGATTCAATGAAGTTTCGTGTACTCAAGAACTCCGGGAAGCTTGGGAACTTTACTTGTGCAGGACGAAGTGATCTGAATAAATTGACATAATGCAGTAAAGGCCACCAGAGAATTTAGATGGTACAAGGAAACATTATCTTCAAAAATTCAATGAAGAGAAAAATACGATACTTAAACTGGATTATAAAAGCATATTACTTAAATTAATATCAAAAAACCACATTTTTACTATGTTTTATTTAAGAACTGATGATTTTCTGCGGAATGCGAATAACTTCACAGATATTTCAAGGAAACAAAGGCCTACAGAATATCTTAAGGAAAAATTTAACTGCTAAAACTACGCTGATCAATTGAACGAGGATGACAAGAACCGATAATACATAAATACTCTTTCACGCTAAATTCTATCTTTGTATCTTATAATACTAATAAATAAAGCCCATATTTGGAATTTTTTCAATATATATCAGTTATCAATTGCAAATAAATGCAGTTCTATTCATTAAAAATTTTAAAAATATTGATTATTTAACTGAGTAATTAAAAAAAGGTCTATTTTGCTTTTTAAAGAGAAGGTGGAATTTTCCGATATAAATTATAAATAAACGATAATTGAATCGAATATACATACTCCAGCAGAAAATAGAATTCATACAAAAATATATTCACTTCATGGGGAAATACACTAAGAGTACTTGGGATTGCGGTTAGCCATGGTATTCATTGTTAACCTCCATACCAACTAGTCTCAGTGTATTCCACAGAAAATAAATATATGTCTGCATGAAAATATGCGTTAGCTTACAAAAAATCCAAATTAAATACAATTTTGCAGTCCTTGATTCCCTACCTTATGCAGACAGTTGTGAGTATTTCGGATCCCGACTGTAGCCTTTAAAAGTAAATTAATTTACAAAATGCAGGGTTTACGACCACCATTAGACCATTTTGTTAGTGAATACTGTAAAAGCACGTATCTTACTCTTAAATTCGTTATACGCGTAGCAGGTGAACCTTGAAGGAGAAGACTTCACGGCGTAACCAGGTAATTTGGCGTTGATAAATTAATGAGATCACCCAAAGCGGAGGTTGATGCGGTGATTGTTCTGTTCGTACCTGCATTAATGGATAGAGTAGACCGTCTTGAATCATCTCAGAAGAATAATGAAAAAAGTTGCATATAATATTTATGCTGAACATATTCAAGATGAGGAATGCAGAAAAAAACATTCCCTTGCATGCAGTTGGGCCTTCAATTTTGAACCAAAAACTATATTTGACCATAATGCACAATTCCTATCTCTAAATTTCACAATAACCCCTGGACAATACGCATAAAAAATATTTATGATGACTTGGTACCCGATAACTTGTGCACTTTAAAAGTAAATAAAATAATTCTACGCTATTTTTCCAGGCATTTGGTTTTAAGTATGTTTTGCTCTGTGATCATTAGTCTAAACTCTAAGACTACGGAATGTCAGCAGCAAAAATATTACATTCAAAGTCTGCACGAACATAAATTGAACGAATTGTACAGGGATTCATTCGATGAATTTAGCTCATCCTTCTTATATTTCAAGAATATGGGTACTTGTTGTATTTACCGACCGCATGTTTCGAGATGACATCCTGAAAATTTGCTTTGTTAGCATTTTTCCCATGTCAATATTAGTCTTACATACGAGTATGACATTGATTAATTATTGATAAATTTAGTTTTTTATCAATTAATGGCAAAGATTATTCCCTATTCTTATTTTTGGCAACGATAAATTCCACATATTTTGAAAAATCAATGCTAGAATTCAAAATATTTTTGCATTTTTTTTTTCAGTATTAAGCGTATAAAATACCAAAATCAGCGTTGTGTGGGAGTTCCTCATGATGAGACCATCAAATATACCTTCAATATGCAATTTAATTCTCATAGTAAAAGATTATCCTTCCATTGGCACAAGAACATGGTTGTTTGACGTATTTTCCTTTTCCCCGATTTTGATTCCTTGAGTACTTCTTACCCGTTAATTTATGGATTGGCTCAATGATTTACTTACTAGTACTTAAATGTCAGAAAAATATTAAAAAATATAATAGACATCTATATATAATATTAAAATGGCACGGATTTAAACCATTTAGATTAATTCACATTTCAGAATGAGAACCTCAAAGTAACTATGTACACCCTACTTTCAGTTAAGCACGTAGACCACGGTCGAAGGTAAATTCTTTCACATTAAAGGAATAAAAATGCAGATATGCATTAACAATATTTTTGGTTTTTACTAATTATGCCTATTATTGGTTTTGCCTCTTTATTTGCAATAAAAATCTCACTTGCCTCTAGATTATTAACCGGGTCACTTGAAGGAGATTTTAATATCTTTTCCAGAGTCATCTGATTAACAGAAATGTTCCAAGAGAATATTTAGTCTAAAATTTTATTAAAAAAGCTTAGGAAATTGTGCCAGTCGAGTAGTTCAGCAAGGTAGTCAGACAGTAGATTTATGTAACGTTAGAAAATACTTAAAGCATGGTAATTATAGGCAATTATTAGTTTGTGTGAATATATATATATATATATATATATATATATATATATATATATAAACTTGGAAAAGACGCTCTCCGGCGACGCACAAACACACAAACACTAACACAAAAAACGACGGCCGTGCCGTCGAAACGTAAATATCCAATGTAAGTGTCCTTCTTTTATGTTTCTATGTGTGTAGTGTTTTTTGTGTTAGTGTTTGTGTGTTTACATATATATATATATATATATATATATATATATATATATATTATTAGGTAATCTACCGGTTAAGGTAAGTTTTTGGACGGACACAACTATCAAATAAATATTTTGTAACTCCAAACAAAACCCAATCCAGCAACCTAAACTACATCAGGTCCATCTTTATCTCTGGGTACTTCTTTCCTCCCTTCATTCCATCCAACATCCCAATCCTGTTCCTACCCTTTCCTCGCTTGCCCAACATTCTCCCCTCTATTACCTTCTTCAACATTCCCCTACCGCTCAATACGCCTTTCATCCATTTTTCCTGCCTCCATAGGATTTCTCTCAACAAACCCCTCTCCTCACCCACCATCTCCAGTACTTCCTCATTCGTTTTCCTTTTGGTCCATTTCACCTTCTCCATTCTTCTCCACACCCACATTTCAAAAGCCTCCAATCTACGTCTACCCTCCTGCTTCAGTCACCACGTTTCCGCACTGAAGCAGGAGGATACACGTAGATTGGAGGCTTTTGAAATGTGGGTGTGGAGAAGAATGGAGAAGGTGAAATGGACCGAAAGGAAAACAAATGAGGAAGTACTTTAGATGGTGGGTGAGGAGAGGGGTCTGTTGAGAGAAATCCCATGGAGGCAGGAAAAATGGATGAAAGGCGTATTATATATATATATATATATATATATATATATATATATATATATATATATATATATATATATATATATATATATATATATGCCGGAAGATTTTGTGAGATCGGTGCTAGTTCCTATTCCAAAAAAGGCAAAGGCTTCGTCATGTGAGGATTACAGAACAATAAGTTTGATATCCCACGCAGCTAAAGTTATTCTCAGGATCATCAACAAAAGGATAGAGAGTAAGGCAAATGATTACTTAGGGGATGATCAGTTTGGGTTCAGGAAAGGAAGAGGTACGCGTGATGCCATTGCAGTAATGAGATCACTAGTCGAGAGAAATATAGAATACAACCAGGACGTTTTTGCCTGTTTTGTAGATTTCGAAAAAGCGTTTGATAGAGTGAATTGGGAAAAATTAATGCGTGTATTGCAGAAAATAGGAATGGATTGGAGGGACAGGAGACTGATCCGCAACCTGTACATGTCTCAGACTGCTCAGGTGCGAGTGGGGAACGGAGAGTCCGGATGGGCAGTGTTAGGAAGAGGTGTAAGGCAGGGTTGCCCATTGTCACCGGTACTGTTCAACGTATATGTAGAGGAAATGATTAAAGAGGCATGGGAAGAACTGGAGGTAGGAATGAAAGTCGGAGGGGAATTCGTAAAATCGGTTAGGTTTGCTGATGACCAAGCATTAGTTGCTCAGTCAGCCAAGGGGTTGCAATCATTGTTGAGTGAATTGGAGGTTCAGTGCGATAAATATGGGATGAGAATCAATATTGATAAAACAAAGGTTATGCGATTTTCCAGAAAGAAAAAGGCTACGCTAAATATTAAAATAGCCGGGGAAAAAATAGAGCAGGTAGAGCAGTTTACATATCTCGGAAGTGTTTCGGACCAATACGGTCAAAGTGGAACGGACATAAATTGCGCTAGGCAAGGAGGCTTTCTTAAGGAGGAGGGAGTTGATGACGGGGACGTTGAGTAGGGATGTTAAGACAAGACTCGTAAAAACTCTGATATGGAGCGTAGCTATGTACGGCGCGGAAACGTGGTCGCTGAAGCAGGAGGATAGACGTAGATTGGAGGCTTTTGAAATCTGGGTATGGAGAAGAATGGAGAAGGTGAAATGGACCGAAAGGAAAACAAATGAGGAAGTACTAGAAATGGTGGGGGAGGAGAGGGGTTTGTTGAGAGAAATCCTATGGAGGCAGGAAAAATGGATGAAAGGCGTATTGAGCGGTAGTGGAATGTTGAAGAGGGTAATAGAGGGGAGAATGTTGGGCAAGCGTGGTAAGGGTAGGAACAGGATAGGGATGTTGGACGGGATGAAGGGAGGAAAGAAGTACACAGAGATGAAGAGGGACCTGATATAGATTAGTTTGCTAGGTGGGGAGTTACAAAATGTTTATTTGATAGTTGTGTCCATCCAAAAAACCTACCTTAACCGGTAGATTACCTAATAATAATATATATATGCGGGTCGCGGTGGACTAGCGGGTAGAGCGTTGGACTGCTGACCGGAGGGTCCCGGGTTCAATTCCCGGGCAAGGCACTTTGGGCACCTGCAGCTCCACCCAAGCTAGTTGATTTTTCGGGTACCAGGTCTTCCTGGGAAACCATAACCGGAACAGGGAAAGGAACTGGCCCCCCCCTACCCTGATGTGTGAATATTCACACGCCGTCGGGCTTGGTACATGGGTGAGCTCTACCATCACCTACTAAACCGACCTTCGGGTTGATTACTGTGTTTATGGTTTATATATATATATATATATATATATATATATATATATATATATATATATATATATATGATGAAGAGGGACCTGATATAGATTAGTTTGCTAGGTGGGGAGTTACAAAATGTTTATTTGATAGTTGTGTCCATCCAAAAACCTACCTTAACCGGTAGATTACCTAATAATAATATATATATATATATATCTATATCGACAATGGGCAACCCTGCCTTACACCTCTTCCTAACACTGCCCATCCGGACTCTCCGTTCCCCACTCGCACCTGAGCAGTCTGAGACATGTACAGGTTGCGGATCAGTCTCCTGTCCCTCCAATCCATTCCTATTTTCTGCAATACACGCATTAATTTTTCCCAATTCACTCTATCAAACGCTTTTTCGAAATCTACAAAACAGGCAAAAACGTCCTGGTTGTATTCTATATTTCTCTCGACTAGTGATCTCATTACTGCAATGGCATCACGCGTACCTCTTCCTTTCCTGAACCCAAACAGATCATCCCCTAAGTAATCATTTGCCTTACTCTTTATCCTTTTGTTGATGATCCTGAGAATAACTTTAGCTGCGTGGGATATCAAACTTATTGTTCTGTAATCCTCACATGACGAAGCCTTTGCCTTTTTTGGAATAGGAACTAACACCGATCTCACAAAATCTTCCGGCCAGATTCCTTCCTCATAGATGCTACGAATCAGTCCATATATGGCCTTCTTCCCACCTTTCCCTAACCATTTCAACATTTCTACAGGAATATTGTCCACCCCCACAGCCTTGTTTGCTTTCATCTCCTTTAATGCCCTTTCTATTTCATCGTCGAGTATGCCTGGACCTAAGCTATCTTCTTCTATGTCATGTTCCTTTTCTATGTCTAACCTTGTCGGCCTAAGTTCTTTACCATACAGTGTTTCTATATATTCCTTCCATCTCTCTTGGATTTTTCCTGGTTCAACTATTATCTTACCCCATTTATCTTTAACTGTTAGCACAGCTCTTGCCTTCTTACTTCCGGATAATAACTTAACCTTGCTGTATAGAGCACCAATTTCACCCTTCTTCTGTAGACTTTCCATATCCTCGCATTTCGTTTTCCACCATTCTTCTTTTGCTTTATTTGTGGCCCTTCTCAATTTATTGTTTAACTCTTTGTACTTCATTTTGTCTAACTCTGTGTTTACATTTTTCCATATTCTTCTCTCGTCCATCTTTGCAATCATCTCATCCGTTACCCATGGTTTCCTTATCCTTTTCCCGTTAACGGTTCCTATAGTGTCTTTAGCGGCTTCCAATATCCCTTTCTTGATACATTCCCATTTTTCTTCGATAGCACTCAGTTCTTTACCGTCATCCATCATTTTCTCTACAGCCTCCTGATACTCCTTCTTCGTTAATTCATTTACTGCTTCTAAATTCCATTTTTTAACCCGCCGCCCTTGCCTTATCTTCTTGAAACGAACATTACATTTCATAACAACTAAATTGTGGTCAGAGTCCGCGTCTGCTCCTGGGAAACTGTGCGAATTTATCACACTGTTCCTAAACCTGTGCCTAACCATAATATAATCTAACTGATACCTTTCTGAGTCACCTGGCATTTTCCATGTATACCTACGCCTTTTGTGGTGTCTAAACCATGTGTTGGTGATGACTAACCCCTGTCTCCTCCAGAATTCAATTGCTTTCTCTCCGCGTTCATTCCTCGTGCCTAACCCATAGTCCCCCACCTCACCACCATCTCTTCCTTCGCCTACCGTCGCATTCCAATCCCCCATCACTATTAAATGTTTCCCTGCAGGAACACTCGCGATGATATCCTCTAACTCATCATGCATCCTATCGACTTCTTCCTCCTTGTGGTTGCTCGGTGGCATGTATACCTGAATAATGACCAAGTTCGTCGGCTCTGCTTTAATCTCTACGAGTAAAATTCTATCTGTCGCTTGCTCTATGTTGACTACGCTTCTTCTTACCCCTTTATTTAAAATTACGGCAACCCCTCGTTGGCTCTCGTCCCCGCCGCTGTATATGACTCTATAATTGTCACTCCAGTAATCCCCGCTATCCTTCCATCTCACCTCGCAGAGGCCTAAAACATCTATGTTACCTCTTTCCATCTCTCGCTTAATATTTTCTAATTTGCCTCTCCTCAACATTGTCCTGACGTTCCAGGTTCCTATTCTTACTACTTTCGACTTCTTCTGAGTCTTCTGTCCTGCTGAAGTTATTTCTTCCCTGCAAGGGTTTCGTGGGATGACGACCGCGGAAGCCTTGCCTCTCCCGCTGCCGGGCACGACACACGGCCTCTTGGGCCGAGTCCCGTAGTTGCCAGGACTCATATTATCTATAGTGCCCATCATAATATTCTTGGGAATCATAATTGAGGTGGTTTCCCGTTGCCTTCCTCAATAGTGTTTTTAACGTGACACCATCACTTAATGGCCACCCCACTGGGGTCAGACGCCATTGCAGCCGCGTCACTGAGGAACAGACGCTGCGTGGACTACCTTTCGTCTGGCTCCTAACCTTCGACCTATCTGGCATGGGTGACCCTTCCAGGAGTAATTATTATTACTCCCGCCAGCACAGCTCTAGGGGTCATCGGAACACACAAGCCCTTCCACCACGACAAGGTTGTAGTCCATGGGAGGGGTATATATATATATATATATATATATATGTGTGTGTGTATGTATATATATATACACACACATACAGCGTAAAATATTTTTTAGAAAGATTATTGAAATTTGAAGAACTCACTTATATTTCGTTGGTCCCAGCCACCTCCACCTGAGCGTAAGGAGTCTATACTACTCTTCGTGCTCTGCTTATGCCTTTAACCACTTGAGCTATCCGGGAAACGTAAAGTACGCTGAAATCCGCGGGGGATTTATGCAACAAACTGGCCTTATTCTTTGGCCAGGAGATAGCGTTAGGGAACTTTTTCTCCAAGAAAGGAGAAATGGACGAGGACACAAGAAGAAAAAAAAACAGTAGGGAAATCAAACACACAACCTGATAAAGGACAGGGACAGTGCGTTTCGTCCACTTATAGTCCGAAGAAGGAAAAGAGCCACATTGGCCAAATACATATTCAAATACATGTTCAAATAAACTTCACATCTGTAGCCTTGCAAAGGGTTGATACATAGAAAAAATACACAGAATAGGCGGAGCACATAGGTATGTAAAAGTAAATGTGTATTATTTGCTTGACGCTATCATTGGCCATATTTATGCTCACAGTTTTCATCCGAGGAGCAGGAAGCCGGGTGTGTGGTTGGGGATGGGACGGCAGGAGAAAGGAGAGAAGAGGATTGGCCAGAAAATAGCATCGACAAATTATAAGACCCCCTGGGAGTAGGCTTCTGGGGTTTCCGCGCGGACCCCCGCCCGGCGTCCGGGCGCGCGGTCGTCGAGGCGGCATGCGCGGGCCAGAGAGTTAGTGTCTCCCAGGGAGTCCCGCCCACCTGCTGCCCGCCCGCCCGCCTTCGGGCTCCCCCACCTCCGCCCTCGCCGTAAGGGACGCCGCCGTATATTCTCCCAGGCGCCTTTTTCGGGAAATTCCAATGCTATCCCCTCCCCCGCACACGGATTCTCCAAAAAGGTCTGTTTTACGTCCCGCTCCATTTCCACTCAGATGACCCCCGGAAAAGAGGGTACCGGAGGCGTGAAGATTGTCCCTCTCCCTATTCGCTTCCCTCTTGAAAGAGGGAAGAGGTGTGGTTCCCCTGGATTTATGATCCATTACAAGTCTTTGGGAGTCAGTCAGCACGTGTCCGACTACCGAGGTGAGATTTAGCTTCCAACTCGGACTTCATCCGCACGAGGTGAGCTGCTCGCTATCCCAGGCAGCGATCGTCAATTGGTCACGACTCACTTCACCCTTTTAGCAAACTGTGTGCGCATGTTTAATTCAGATACGGACGTAATGGAATAATTTTTAAAATTTCAGAGTATTGAGATGGAACACGGGTTAACGACCGCTACTTAATTTGAGAGAGTTAACTTGAGTATGGCTGGAATTCGGTGGACGTTCATAGTTTTAGCATTAGACTATTATCTGACTAAGAGAGAGTTTAACTGTGTCTAGTATTTTTCATCTCATACGTATTTACCGAATAAACTACTCCTTGCTTGTCATCATTTGTAGCCCAGCGGTGGAACCACAGAATACCCATGGCAGCCAGCCATTTCCGGGACGGGTGAAAGCTAAACCTGCGCCCAATGGTTCAGTAAACGATCGAGTTACCTAAAGCTTGAGTTAACCAAATTAACTTTAATATTCTTCATTTTGCTAATTGCTAATGGAATAAGTCATTCAAGGAATTTGGCATTCAATTCAATAAGTCATAAGTAAGCTTCTTTATCAGGACCTGATATATCATAGAAAATAATAATTTCACCATAAAATCTTCACCTTTTGCAATTTTATTTCGATGCTCATTTAAGCTTTACATTGTGAAGAAAAGGTAATTTGCGATCAGTAATGATTAGACGCAAAATTCGCTTACGGGAGGGGAAAAATCCTAAAATTGGAATTGTTTGCTGGAAATGTATTTGTACGTATACCTACTGAGCAAAAATGGTTTGATGAAAGTTGATAGTAAGGCGGTGAAAACCTGTCAAATAAACAAATGGTTTTTTGTATAACTTGCAAAACTAGAACTATGGTGTAACTATTACATAACTATCGTGATATATTTAGCAAATATTAGAAAATTATAAACATTTTTAATGAAAAGCAGGAGCATATTGAAAGTCTAGCAGAAATACTCTTCTTTAAAGAGGTAACTATTAGGATCTCTTTTTGAAGAAACCATCTTCACCCGCAGATTGCCCCAGTCTTTCCTAAATGTTGCCCTTTCTCCTTACTTCGCCGAATGACGACGCCCTTCGGTTTCCACGCAACCTCTTCTCGCCCGGATGGTCCTTCGGGGGTTCGTGTAGAAGATTCGGGGAATACATTTCTCGAGTATCAATAAAGGACTTTTGGCACATTGGAAAAGCCTTAAAGCATCCTCCGTGACTCCTCTACAAAATTCCAAATGGAGTCCAAGTCTTTTGTCATCACCCGTGTACGTACAGCCCCAGTCGTTGGATTCCGAGAGATTCTCCCGCGCCCATATTCCTTCCCTTCCCGGACACGGCCCATTTACATCGCATCTCTCCGCATTGGAGAGTATTTTTAGTGCCCCGCGTAAAAATGCACCCCAGAACATTTATTGTTACTACGCCTAGAAATATTTCATCCCGGCCCGTACGTCCTCGTCGCGTCTCTCTCCCTTGGAGAAGAAGAGGCGCCCATGACCGCCTCACCTCATCCCACCTCGGTCGCCTCCCCGCCCCTTCTCTTCCCCCGGGCCGTAAACCCCCCAGCTCTCTCTCGCTCGCCGTGTTGGCTCGCCCCCGCGGAGGCAGGCGGGGTTTGACTGCCTCAGCCGTTCGTGGAGGTAGGATGGCTTACTTACTCTGCCCCCGCCCCGCCCCATACGTACAAGCCACTCTCACCCCTTCGCCTTTTTTCCTTCCTCGGCTTGTCGCGCTCTTTTACGACCTCGCACTCCAGAGTGGGGAAGCTTGCTCAAGGCCCTATCGCCACCGGCAAAGATTCCCTCGCGACCATCCGACCTGGGAAACGTGCGATGCGAATTTTATCCCCCCATCTCCAGTCTCCCATTGTCGCGTCCTTTCACACGATACAACGCAAAGGATATTGCTTACGAGTTGGAAGGGGCCTTATCGTAATTATTCTTTTAATTGCGGTTCTAATAGTTCTTACTCTAACTTACGATTGAAAATTTCCACGCCACATAGATTCCACTTCTATTATCAGTAGTTATTAATACTGAAGGTTTAGTGTATTGAGGGAATGTATGGAGAGAACCCCGGCGTCGGTATTAGCCTACTCTTTACGAAAAGTCCACTGTTTAACGTCCTATGAGACGGATAGTGTATTCACTTAGTATTTTTCACAACGCAACTCGAGTAGGGATAGAGATAGCACTGAACAAAATCTGCTGTCTCCAGGATTCAAACCCGAGTCCTCTGGATGAGAAGTCAGTACATCAATAACCGTACCATCCGAATCTCCAGCTCTTTTTATGTTATGGTGATATTTTTGTCAGTTAAAACCTACTTATTAATTTGGAATGAAAGAGCTCTTTCTTTGAAACCACACTGCTCTTTCGCCATGGACGCATATCGGCATGCAACTTTAAGATAAAAGTAGTCTCTCTCCAGGTCACTACTTCGTGTAAGTTTTTGGAAGGCTCTCTTACGGCTGTCAATGCATTTACGAGTATTTCATTCTCGGACGCGAGCCACAGGAGAACTGCGCCCGCTGACGCAGCCTTTACGGGGAAGACGAAGACGCCGCGTGTGAGCCACAATCACTCCGCCCGACTAGAATGTTATGGTACCCTTGAGACGAATCGTGGGAGAGCGACGAGGAGGAGGAAGCGCCCCCAGGGATGCCGGGGGTTCGATGGAGCTTTTGACGAAGGCGTGGGGGGGTAGCCGAGGCAAACAGGAAAATTTTGGGAAAGATCAGGGTACTCCCGGGCGGTATGGAGAGAGAGGGAAGGAAAGTCGCAGAAATATATTGGGACTAATGTACGAAAATGGAAATCTTGAGGTAAATAAATTATAAAAAATCGGCCCCGGTCACCCGACTTCCTCTTTCTCCCCCTCTCTCGGTTTGCGACATCAGGAGGGGAGAGGCGCGAGAAGGGAGTGGGGGTGCGGAAGCCATTGTACCAGCTCCTTCTCCTAAAGTCATGGTGGCTCGGTGTGGAGACAAGAAAGAGGTTGTTTTTTTGGGTACGAGCCGTTCTCTCACTTCTATCTCCTCCCTTGCTCCCCCACATGGAAACGGACCACGACAAAGCTCTCACGTACGCCGTGAGTGAACTTGATTGTCCATAGCGAAACGACTCCTTTGGTACGAACAGACCTACGCTCATGAAACTTTTGAAGCCGCCTTGCAAAGTTTCGGTAACAGACTTCGACTTCAGAAAATCATACGCACTCGACCCCGGCTTGTAAAACTTAGTGCAGAATTTTGAGCTGCTAAGTCTGTGCAAATACCATAGAGATGAAAGAATCTAGATATAAGATCTCTCTTTGTGCCAAATACATGAATCACTTTAAAATTCAATCTCTGTGGGAAGAGAAGCATTCGTTCTAATGCAAGGGCAATGACTGAAATAAATAACGTTTCGCATTAAAAAAAATTAACAATCCAAAATTAGTTGGCGAACGTAAACCTATTGAAAAGTTTTTGGAGGTACGGTTTCAGTTAATAAATCCTGAGAACACTGATTATCAATTAGTGCAGTTAAACAGGCTGCAATTGCCTCTCTCATTGGAAAGATACCAATTTTAAACAAATATGGCAAAGAATATGTTTTTTTAAACGATATGACATACTATCGCTTAAGTCTTTATTTTGAAATTAATGTTTGTATATTTGTCATTTGAATATTTTACCTTTTTTCCCGAGGTCTAAGAATAGCAATTCAGATCTCTGAATCTCATCTTTCCAATAATCGTTTTGTTGCCATGGTACCCTGGCTTGAGTGAAGAGGAATTTTGGGAGGATATGACCGGTAAAGCGTGCTGCACTTTACGTTTTTGCACTTCCTCTTCATTTTCTTTAGGACATGAAATCCAAGCACCCAAGAGATAATTGACTATTTTTTAGGAACCCTTTGGCAATAATCTCCGCAGCGTAAAATTTGGACTTTTTTGGTTTCAATTCAAGATGGTCAGATAATCTCTTTCTAAAATTTCCATCTGAAAAACGCCCAGCTTTAATTTCAATTTGGTTATTCCAACCCACTATTTACCTCCCGTTTCTCCACGAAATGGAATCAACATAAAAACAGAACTTGACTGGATGAATTAGCTACCCCGTTGTGGTCAGCTCGGAATTGTATGACATTTTTTCAACGGCGAAGAGGGATAAAAATGGTAACGCAAATTACAGCCGCTATATAAGAGATGTAATCATTCATCTAAATATCATATATTCTATATAATTATTGAGCCTAATCACCTCGTAGCTTCCGAAGTAGCTAAGAAAAACATGCCCAGACTGTTGAGATGACGTCAGGGTGAAAAAACGGTTAATTTTCACAATTAAATCTCGAGAATTCTCATGGTAAAGCAGAATGACTCCTATTTGTAGAATTAAATAATATTTAATCGACTCTTAATTATAGATAATAATTTGTTAATATGGCTGGGAAAATATATTTTTAACCTAAAAGTGATTTGGCAATCGGAACTACTTCGTTTATAATTAGTATTGATGTGGATAATTGGATACGTAATTAGCGCAATATATTATCTGTTCATTGCACGTATTTTAGGAAATGGTGCAAACGACTCTCTTAAACGTTACCAAACCATTGATTTTTTCACACATGGACTATTTATAGGCTTTTCTTTGAGAAAGATAGGAGATGGAGATTTACAACACGGATTTACACTACACCACATGGAATGAATTCAAATAAATTCAAAGACAATGAACTCGAAGAAAGAAATAGTACAAAGAACTGCTTTGAGCAAATGTCAATAAATTCAATGGGAAAAAAAGTTCACTAACTTTATAAAGATAATTTTAATCAAAATAAATCTTATGAAACTACAAGATTTAAAAAAACAATAATGAAAAATGGAATACAATCAATCATTTAAACGGCTGAAGCATTGTTATGGCTGATGATGACACGTATGCGTCGCAACTGGTAGTAGTATAACACATTTTTTGTGCATAAAAAGTACTGAGCTTATTTAGTCAGTGAATGTTATTAGTTATATGCACAACGTTGGGTTAAACAGAGACACACACAAAATCATTTTAATCATTCATGTTTACACTAGATAGGACCCTATCTATCAATATTTACCAATTCATAAACTCCTTCAATCTTCAAAAACATTACTTCCAGGAAAATCACGATATGGCTCATCGTGCGGCAAATAAATAAGATGTACACAAGGAGCACACGTATGATCGACGGACACAGACTATGATTATTTTTGAAAAATTAGAACAAAACTGTATATTTAATTTTAATTTTAGTGCATATTTAAATATTGTTGCATTGTAACGCACAGTTAGCGGATAACTCCGTTATAAGGTACTATTATGCTGTCACGTCATCTCCCGAAGTATATTGGAATTGCTCATTTAAATTAATCTAATTAAGGAATTGAACAACCAGAATTTTAATCGCGTTTTCCCATTTTCATCTTCTAATCATGCTTTGGATAGTTCTGCAAACTATTCTCTTGATTTTAATCCGATGCTAATAAAGTGGCTAAATTGAAAAAAAGATGTAGTATTATTAAACAATTTAGTTAAGAACCGAATTTACTGTTTTAAACCGATAATGAAATATATGAGTCGACCGTATGTCGATAGCAAAATTTCCTCTTCTCAGTTTTCAATTCTATATAATCTGTCTTGTTATCGTGGGGGTCTGTCGTATAAATGATTCGGGTTACCTTTTATTCAGTTTTTTTTCTGTATGTTTTGAATTAAGTCTTCCTCCAGCACATTTACAAATTCGTGTGTGCATGTGCATGTTAGTTGATAGGTTTTTGCATGAATAAATACACTTCTATGGGTGTCGATTTGCTTGCATTTGTTGGTTTTATTCTCTTCTACGGATGGTGACCTAATACCCCCTGCCATACGCCCCTACGGCGGCGTGCGGGAAATATGTACGATACGATATATTTGGAAAAGGAAATACGAGGGCTGTCCAGAAAGTAAATTCAGTTTTCGTGTAGCGTAAGAAGTAGTGGAAGAAGCCGAATGGTCAGTAACGACGCACATAGTAGGTCAGTGCGCCTCGAGCTGCACTGTTTGGAAGGTCGCGCCACTTTTCGTTTGTTTACAATATCAACTAAAAATGAACAATACAATTGAAATTCCTACTAAATGTAAATTCCGGTCGATGATAAGGTTTTTACCGATAAGAAGACTTCCAAGCTGCTGATATTCACCAAGAAATTTGTTCTTTGTACGGACTAAATGTGAAGAGTGACAAGCCACATGAGATGAGTGGCCACCCGTCTTTGGTGAATAATAAACTGCACCTGAAAATCGATGGAAAAGTTCTTGGAAACCGACGTTCAATGACGTTTGAATCTCTAAAAAGTTTTCCACAGATTTCTACGACTCTATTGCATGGAAACACGACTGAAAAGTTAGGCTACTCAATGTTTTGTGTTCGTCTCGACGAAGAACTCCAAGATACCGTCTTCGGTTGGCTACGATCTAAGGTGACAGAATATTATGTGGAAGGAATTTGGAAACTAGTTCAGAGATATAGCAAATATTTAAATCTATTTGGCATAGAGGTAGTAAAAAGCTACAGATATGTAGTTTTGAGATGAAAATAATTAAATTTCTGAATCTATTCCATTGTATTTTTTATAGCATTACGCAAGTTACTATATGGACAGGCCTCGTGCAATGGAACGTAAAGCCCTTTTCTATTACCTAAAAATCAAATGTATATATTCTTTGATAAATATATAAGTAGGAGTCAGTATAGAATGGACAGAACTAATTCAGAAGAAAAGAGACCAAACTCGCCCATACATAACCAGAAGGTATGTTTTTTCGAGTTTATTCAAACCAATATGAAAACCCTTAAAAGATCTAGATCTGTGAGCATCATACAACTTTCTCTTTTTACCTTGTGAGCATCGATAAACATATCATTGCAGGTTGTTTCTTTAAAAACACTAGTAAACAATCTCATTGTTTTCGAGAGATAGACATGAAGAAACAACAATTTTTGCTTCACTTCCTTCACATCCTCACCGTGTGTAGCGGATGAGTGACAATGGCAGCCGATAAATCGTCCAACGATGGGTTCGGGTGGGGGTGTGGGTACATTGGAAGTGTTTCGAGAGCAACGAAAGAGCCTAACATACACACTGTTCTTCAACGTTTGTGCAATGGCTAGAATTATTTATGTGTACTAAGTGACAGAAACGGCTTTTTTACACACTGCGAACATTCAAGTAGGTAATGCGATAGGCCGAAAGGCACTGTTCTGAAAACAAAATAAATTCAAAACTAACGTCATGCAGGTATGACTGGGACTGGGCGAAAATGGAATTGTTTTCAATATCAACACTACGGAAACGATGAAAAAAAACTTGCTCATTTAACAGTCGACATGATTTTTGATGCGATTTCAGCAATACGACGTATCTCAAATAAATACGGGAACTGAGGCCATAAAACCTGGATTTTGCTAAATTTAGTGTACATCGATTTTCCCCCCTTCAAAGTACTGCCCACTCGTTGCTATGCACTTATTCCATCTTCTTTTTCACTGTTTAAACCATCTTTAGAAGTCCTCGGAAGTTGGGCTTTTTAGTCTTCTCATCGTTTCTTACTTTATTGTGTCCGCATCTTCCCAGTGATATCCACTTATCACATGTTTGCACTTTGGGAACAGGAAAAAGTCGCAGGCATCTGGCGAATAAGGAGGATGATCATGGATGGTGATTGAGTTTTTTTATGGGCTATAATCCGCGTCATGGCCGCTAGATTGACCAGGTCGCGTATTTTTTGGACAGACTTCGTATATTTTATACAATTTCTCCTACGATCACTCGCCCTCAATCTCGCCCCAAAATAAAGACGACTATCAATCTATGTCTGTATCGGCGTTGTTCAGAAGTACACTCCGTTGAGCAGGTATTCCTCTACTATTTGTGGCCGAAAAGGAAGAGGGCCGATGATTATTAAACGCTTGAGTATCTCCGTATAAAGCCTGCGTTACACATCCACCGTTGAAAAAGATAGGCTCCCCCGCGTAACGAGTGTGCCTACATCTCGCTCACATATGAACTCAACTCCTTAGGTGTACGGCCGTGTAAACCGTAGCCTGCGAATGTGACGACGAACATCCAATTAGTGTGTCGGAAGATATAGTCCTCGATAGTTTGGTTAGGTTAATGCTGGCCGATCGTTTGCTCCTCAGATCGTTCTATAGTCAAGCCTAGCGAACCATGGGAATCACAGCAAACTCCTTTTGATATTTCACGTTCTATTGCTCCCTTTGATTTCACCCTATTCAATTCCCAATCGTTATTTCGCCCATTAGACCACCATTCCCCTACTTTCTCCGTCTCTCCAACTTACTCCGAGAGCGCTTCAGAAAGATCTCCCTCATCCAGCCTCTGCACTAAAGACACGTATCACTACGGACTACGTCTGTCAACATTCCCTGGAACCGCTTTTGTCCGTAAAGGATCCAGCCAATAAATCTTCGTAGCTGTCAAATTGTACTGTCGAACGCGAAAGTGGTGCCGTTCCTTTTTCTGTAGAATTACCTACCTTGAGATATTAAATATTGTGATAAACGTTGCTATAGGGCTACGGAATGCTAGATTCGAGCGCAGTGCCCTGGGCGCAGGGATTGGGCATTGCACGGCGCTCCCCTTAATAAGACCCCTATTATAATGAAGGTCTGTGCCCTCTCCTACGTACCGGAAACTTCTCTAGATGTTGATATCATTATACATTGAAAAATCACTAAAGAGAAACTTTTAAAGCACTCGCTCTATCTCATTCTGCACATTCGTGCAAAAAAATTGAAACCAATACACGTTGATCGTAAAGAGCGTTCAATTGGAGAAAAACAGATTAAATAGCCAGAGATGAACGTTATAATGTTTATCAATTATATAATTATTATTGTAGGCAGTCTACTCGTTAATCTTTGATTAGAATTCACACGGAAGAAAACTTCAAGCTGCAAATTGCAACACAACAAAAGTGACATCGTAAATAACAATGAACTCTACTTTAATTCGGTATGCAAGCATTTCCTTGTACTTTCTCCCAATTTTCACTCCGCGAAATATGCAACTTACCAAATATTTTCCACCAGCAGGGAGAACTTTTGATCTGGCCTCCAAACATTACATCGCCGCTCAATATACTCTGCATCACTTTATTTCATCCCATTGAACTTCTCCCAACGACCATTTCTCCTCTTCTTCCATGCTTATTATTTCTTAGTTTGAGGTATGTTCCATCCATTTTTTTTTAGCCATTTTCTCTATAGGTATTTTACCAGTCTTGAATTTGCTCCGGACATCTTCCTTCAAAGATCAAGTCTACGCACTTAACATAAATAAGCTCTGTATAAAAAATATTTCTAATTTTTTATGTAAATCCTCACTCTTAAAATTTTCATCAACTGCTTCCTATAGGTTTAAGTTTCTCTCCCTAACGCAATTCTGCTTCTAGTGCCACTACTACTTTGACCGCCTCGTTCCAAAACACGGTGTTGAAAAACATTTCCTACCAAGGTACAGGAATTACGCTCCTCCCTTCACAGGAGTGGACAGTCTAATTTTAACCTTTAAATTAGCCTTCCTCTTCCTCTAAAACCTCATTACTTTTGTTTTGCTAAAATAATTCGCATCTCACCCCATAATACTAACTTTCGACGCGCACAACAATGATTGCAACCCCCTAGCTTACACGCGAACTAAAGCTTAACCATCCGCAAAATTTACTATATGATGTTCCATCTACTTTCATTTTTACCTCAATTTTTTCTCCATCAGTTCCTTCGCCTAATATACACAGAATACTATGGGTGATAGGTAAGGGTAGCTTTGTCTTACCATCCCAACTTTCCACCCAGCGCACGCATAGTATACATGTACGAGTATCGAGACAAGACAGGTTTCGTATGAATCGCCTCCAGTCGAGTCATCTCATCTGCATTAGTTTCATAAGCATCCAATGTAATAGAAAGCAGTTAAAAATAAGAGCTCAACTCACTGTGTTCATACATTTGACCCGATGGACTGGTAACGCAAATATTTGAAGGAAAAAGGAAGGCATTCATCAAGGTGAAAATCTCGCTAAGTACGTATATGAAAAAATCTTGGAAGAGATGAACAATGCTTCGTACTAGGAATAGAAATGGAGGAAAACGGAAGCAATAGTATTAGCAAGCATCCTTTAGAATTTCATCTTAATGAGTATTTGCAGAGAGAAAAAAATGTAGCTGCAGTTCTCTTATTAGTTGAAAATATTAACTCTCAAGACTTCAAGATTAACAAAAAGGTTAATACCATTTAATTGGATGGACGTAAGAGTCTTATGATTAATTCACTCTTCTAAATGCGGGAATAAGTGAGTGAGTTTCTTCTTGCTATATTTCACCAATTAAGTCGTAAAAAACATTGACAATTAAGATAAAGCATTCATTTCTTCACCAAGATTCTACCTGAAGAGTAATTCCTTGTAGACGAAGTTCTCATCTTAACTTACATAGATTAGTAAAGCTCAAACGACTTACACTCGGGAGAGGCAGTAATGATGGCGTTCCAGCGCCTTCGGGATAAGTAGAGAGAGATCCTGAAGGCCGTTAGCAGCAGGCTGGGGGCGTAGAGGGGCGTAAACACGAGGCAAAAAACACTTTAGAAGACTTCACGAGGAAGAAAAGCGCGGAGTGCGGCTTAGAAGGCACTACAGCCCATTAATGTACATCTAATTTATCATTTAACATAATGACTAATTCAATTTGTGAAAGCATGTCTGTAAATCCGGGAAACTAAATCCAGAATATCTTTATTTTTTTGAGGAAATTAGCTGAAATTGGCATTACTAATCGTTTGATTTTCTAAATAAACTTAACTCAAAGCGGAATCCCTTCTATACTTGAAAAAATGCCCAAATACCCACACGCACAACCACATACCAGTTTTCCACGTTCCCTTTGTCAAAAATTACAGTAAGGAGCGACAAAGTTACGCCCAGTGAGGCCCCAATATTCCACTTGAATACATACTGTATCCAAATTAAAAGCATGGATCATGCCGAAATATAATACTAAAGCCATTAGATTAAGAATTAATATTGCGATCGAATATTAATTACTACCACACGAAAAGTCATTTTTCGCCTGTCTCTATGGACATATTCGTAGTTATGAACAACATATTCCATTTCATTCATATAATTATCATACTCATATTTTCAACCGACATTGAGCTCAGCTGAAATTGGATTTTCCAAAAATGTCAACATGAACCAAACATTTGGCTTCCAATAGGTGTGGACTTGAAAAATATTTATTTATGGGGCAGTCGTAATCATTCAATAGTTTTGAATTCTACAAGTATCAGGAGTAAAAACAATGTCATGGGTGTCCTGATCACCACCACCGCAATGGATGAAAATATAGCATGCTGAAGTGAGTAGCCTATAATAAATGCTAAACAAAAACAATTAAGCTGATATAAATCGTCTCCTCTTTAAATTATGACCGCATATGGCTACTGAGATTTCTGGCGAAATTGACGAGCGCGGTTTGATTATACTGTGCTATATCACACACGTTTGACATTTTATTCTTGCGAACAAGCAATCTCAATGGTGACAGCATATGCATCATCATCTTCAGTTATTTTAAATTCTGGTCGGGTAATTCTTGTTATGCAATTACAATCAAGGGTAGTTTAGTGTATTCAACTTAATTTAATAATTTATAAGACCAATACGCGTCTGTACACCCACCGTTCGGACGGAAGCACTCATTCTTTGATATTTGGGAAACGGGGTGCATGCTATCGGAAAGAACGAAAATTTATTATAAGGTCTTGCATCCATATCCAAAGTATTGGTTTTGGTAAATACAATATGTAAGGGGTATTTGAAGGTGTCTTGTTTATTTACTGATATTCTAAACAGGCAAACGACGACGTAGCGTTTTCTTTGTTCTAATGCTCCACATTATGCTCTTCGTAGCCATATTATTACCATCTAAAGAAATTTTTCCTTCCACATTCCACCTTTCATATGCACGAAGACCTTAAAAAAAACAGTTTCTTGTATGACTTTGTGGAAAATCTTCGTATTGAAATTGAAAAATAAACGACTTGACCTTCCCATCATGGCTTATAAGGAAACCTAGATCGTAAAAAAACTATGTGGAAAAGCCAAGTTGCTTATTTTTCAATTTCAATACTTAGACCTTGATTTTTAATCTCCTTAGGTATTCCACATTTCAGGCAAAAACACATTACATAGACTATTCGACGAGCATATTCCGTTGAATGGACAATGAAGAACGTATGTGTAACTAAATAATGGTTTGTGGCAAAAAGATGCCATGTCATAATAAGATTTTAAAAATTTGGCTACTGATGAATAATTTTCGTCTCCAAAAAATCAGAATCAACAGAAGCTGAAAAAACGACACTTAAGTAGTGAAAAAAATAGCTGTAAAGGAAAAGAAGGAATAATAGTAGAAGAAAAGTCTGCTAACTTCAAGCGATACAAGGCAGCACCTGAGTGAGAATTCCATTAAGCATATACTTGCAGAATGGCTGTGGGCTATGGCAATTGGCCCTTTGCGACAAGAGCAGAGCAGGAGAAGAGAACGAATCCGATGGAAATGTAGAGCTACAGAAGAATGAAGATTAAATGGACGAAGTGGATCACCTTCGATGCCAAATAATAATCGCGGAAAAAGGGTTAAAAACGCGGCCAAAAAATGAAGAAACTATCTCACTAGGCATTTTCGACGGCAAATTCTCCTGAAAAAATAGCATAAGAACTAATAGCTGGGACTAGCTACAGAGGGAGACTAAGAAGGGATTTAAAAAAAAACCTTTTACGGATGATTCAAAATTCAGATGATTTGACTAGACAAGTTGGAGAAGAGGTCGGAGCGGGAAGCTGAAGAAAAACATTTTTCAGGTTGATAACTTACAAGCATTGCATTATTTTAAAATTTGAATATCATATCGCTAAAAACGAGAGCATTGAAACAGCACATTTTTTACCACCAGTGAAACAGAAATTGCGATCATCCTTTTTGAGCATAAAAGAAAAGATTAGAGCAAATACTACTGTATATTTAAGAGAGATGACAATTCACATTTCTCGAGTTCTTACGTGCGTTTATTGTTACCGTCTTCGCAAACATCAAGGTAGACAATAATTGGAAGTAGGCGAGAGTGATAATACTCGAAAGGGAAAATTGAATGGCTAGGTGGAAGAACACCGAGCTGAGTTTGTCCTGAAAACTCTTTCCGTTTGGGAGAGGATATCTCTTCCGGCAGGGGGGTGGAAAAATGGAAGGGGGCGACTTGAGAGTGAGAGAGGACAATAATATCAATAAGGAAGAGGTGAGCCGAGAGTTAACGTCGGGAAGAGGGGGATGCAGTATGGCCGGGACGAGGCGAGTAGGGCAGGAAGGAAAATATGGACCACCCGGATTGGAGAGGGAGTGAGGGAAGAGAGGCGACCGAGGCAAAAAATGGGTATGATCCGGGAGTCTCTTTCTCTCGAGGGAGGGTGTGTGTGAGGTGGCAAGAAGAGGAAAGGGAAGAGATGGTGAGGAAGTGGTGAGTGGGGAGAGGAGACGAGGTGGATGTGACGCAGGAGGGGGGTGCGGGGATAGAACCGCATAGCGAGGGATGACTGGAGGGGAGAGGAAAAAGTAAAAGAGTAACGGGAAAATTAATAAAAAGTACCGGCGTAGGATGGCTTTGTCGGTGGGTGGAGAAGGAAAAGAGAGAGAGAGAGGTAAGACGATGAAGAAGAAATGAGGAGTGGGTAGGCCATAAAAAGGGGAGGGCGATGCCTTCCCAGGAGTGAGGGCGGCTGCGCAAACGGGCGTGGAAAGAAGGGCTGGCGGAATGAATCTTTGCTGGAGGAGGGGAATAAATAATCTGCGTGAAGGCGGTGTGGAAGGCAGAAGAGGAAGAAGGAACGGAAATGGATGCTTCGACTTGGCGACAAACGACGAATGTAGACGAGCGCTGGTCCGAATGGGGAAAACAGAGAAAGCAAAAAAACACCTATGTACACGGGCAAACATACATACATATATATGCATTAAAAACTTTTGGTTGGACTTGATTAAATTACGCGGATGAATCAAAATAAAATTATCTTGTTCCCCATCCCACGGGAAACTTAATAAAAAGGTGATCTTCTGCCTGCGGCCGTAAGATAGCGTGAGCCAGTGAGAGGGTGGTTGAAAGAGAAATTCGTTGGAAGGAAATTTTCAATTTATAATTGTTATTATTCCGCTGTGAACCATATAATTTTATCAACGTGAAGTAATTGGATTACTTGACAAGTAATGGGGCAAATCTGTTAAAAATTTTCTCATTCATTTTATCACAGAGCTGACGGGGCAAAGTTGTTCGTACAGGAAACCCACGGGTAGCCAAAAACACAAGGGTTAGGTGACGCACATTTACAGTGAATTTTTCCAGCCACTCCAGATTTTCATTAACATGGTAACTATAAAGCCTAGAGTTAAGCTAACGTTGGTTCAATTAACGCTTTCCGTTGGAGTAATTCCTTCGGTACTTAAGCCTGGAGTTTCACGCAATCAACGGGCCTAACAGTTTGTTATTTACGAAAATATTTTGAAAATATATGATAAATATGTGACCACAACGTACATAGGCGTACTCTCTCTGATGCTTCATATTTCAGACCAAATATGGAGATATTTAAGCATGGAATGGGATTAGATGGCTTGGATAGGATTTAATGGGATAGATTTTAATGTGAGTGACGGATTCCTGTTGACACTTCGTTTACAAGTGGTGGGTTAATAAAGCGATAAGGTGTATTAATAACTTTATTTACTATTCCCAAATATGGAGAGAAATCCTATGGAGGCAGGAAAAATGGATGAAAGGCGTATTGAGCGGTAGTGGAATGTTGAAGAGGGTAATAGAGGGGAGAATGTTGGGCAAGCGAGGTAAGGGTAGGAACAGGATAGGGATGTTGGACGGGATGAAGGGAGGAAAGAAGTACACCGAGATGAAGAGGGACCTGATATAGATTAGTTTGCTAGGTGGGGAGTCACAAAATGTTTATTTGATAGTTGTGTCCATCCAAAAACCTACCTTAACCGGTAGATTACCTAATAATATATATATATATATATATATATATATATATATATATATATATATAGAAAAGAATTTATTTTATGAAAATTAAGAAATATCAGGGGGTAAATTCAATTTTCAATCCAGTATTTTTAAAATAAGTATTTCGTCAATACAAAACAACAACAAAGTCGCAAATCCGCATCTTAGGGATAAGTAGGCGTCCACTGCTTATTTTATCCTTTTATAGGAATCAGCCACTAAAATATGAGCTTCCCCACTCGTTCCTCTCAAGAGAATAATCGGACGGTCGTCGGAGACGTATGCCGGCGGGAGAGCTGTACGTGGCGGGAGGATGAGGAGGTATAAAGGCGAAAATAAACAAAAGCGGTCCTTTCAATCACGGCCTCGGAGACAGCATGAATAAAACAAGCGGACATAAACGGGAATATTTCCCTTTTGGAACGTAAAATAAAATGCGCTCTTTCTCCATGAGAATGACTAAAAATAAAGAGAAGTAAAACTCTACTAAGATGCGTGAGGAGAAGGGCGTAGGAAGTGAAAAAGGAAATGAAAGGATGAGAAACAAGCCACGTCGAATAAAACAACGCCACATTTTTAGTTTTCCGTGGTATAAATTAAGAACATTCCTTAAAAAGAAAGCGATGAGAGTGGGAAGAAAGGGCGGACGGCAAAAATAATTTTGGACGGAAAACTCGCGGACATTTTCGCGTAAAATTCTCCTCCCCCCAACAATAGGAAAAGGAGGATTTAGAGGGAAGGACTACTCGCACTTGAGCAAGATATAGTGATATACAAACAGTAAAGGGGGAGAGTAAGGCGAAGGGGTTGAGTGAAAAGGGGCGCGAGAGAAGGAGAGGAATCTTTGAATCGGAGCCAAAAAACTGTCTACTCCCCTCACCTCAACAAGAGCCTTCGAGCGAGAGAGAGGGTGAGGGGGGAAGTGTGGTGGGGAGGAAAGAGGGGGAGGGTGAGGAAGTCGGGGAAAGAATGGCGATGGAGGAGGAGCTGGAAGACGACAGAGGCGGAAGGAAGCTCTGCACGTACCGGGCTCCTCTTGTGCGGTCTATGGGGAAGAAGTCCTTGGGCTGTTTGCCCGGCCCACGAAGACCCGTGGGGGCAGCCGGGGGATTTGGGGGATGCGGGGGCAGGGAAATCGGAGAGGGGAGAAAGAGGTTTGGGGTGGCGAGTCGAGGCGGGAGAGGAGACGGGAAGAGAGTGGAGGGGAGGCAGGAGTTGGGCTTCGCGGACTCTTGCACCCGAAGCCAAAAAAGAAGGCCCCGGAATGGCAATATGCGAGCTCCTTCCTCGACCCCCCCCCCCACCCAACCCCTTCTCGCCGCCTCCGTCTCCACCCCCTCTGTCGCCCCTCCCCGCGTGCAAGCTGAAACCCTGACCATTCCCCACCCACCCTGAGGACAGGCACCGTGTTCTTTCGACGCTAAGTGAAAACTCCCGGGGGGCGGGGCGAGGACATCTAAAACGAACCGGTGGGACGAGGTGGATGCCTGCCGAGCGCCGTCCTTCCCTGCTCGCCTACACATACACCCAACTCCCCTCACGTGGCAATATGAAGCGTTAAATTGATAATTATCTTTCCGATTTTTATTTTTTCAACTGTTGAACAGCATTCTGAACTCTAGGATTAAGTATACCTGTCAGATATACATTATTTTGCAGCATCATGAGTTCACCAAGCATTGGGCAAATTTTGAGTAAAATACATTCTTTCCTGAAGATCGTAACTTAATTTAAAAGTATCTTTCTTTCGATCGTAACTTAACGTAAAAGACCTTTTTTAAAGGATTTTTCATACTGTAGAACGAAGTTAGTATGACGATAATTTATTTCTTTTTCTCAGTGTATAAATCAATACAATCAATCATTATCATTACTCTAGGTGGACGGCTTTCTTCGGTTTACCTTATGAAATACCATTTAAGGGAAGATGTAACATTTAATTCCATAAGTAATTAGTTTTCACATGAATTGCTTCATTCAAAGTAAATTTTAGGCATTGATATTTTATTAAATTAGAAAAGTATATCGCAAATTAATTACATGTTACTTTAATTGTCTATTTTTTGTATTATTTCTTAGAAATTAGAAAATATATCAGTGGTCAGCATACCTAATTATGGACTCTTAGAACCTGTGATATGTTCAGTCCTACTGCAATGAGATATTCAGATTTTATTGATATAATATATATAGGAAGAGTATATTCCTCCAAAAAAATATGATATTACTATCATATTTCAGAATATGTTGAGACATACAAAGCATCTGAATGAGACCTAAATTCTTCCAAATTCTAGCTTCGTTGTTGGTTTGACTTTTTTTAATTTTCATTGCCAATTGTACAATTAAATGCATAAAAGATAAAATCAATAAATACAAATGAAAATACGAAATTCTTAATGACATATTTTTTTCGGAAAACGGTAGAAATCCAATTGACCATACAGAGGAAACGAAAAATGTAATACGATTGTAGCTAATTTCTATTTTTGACTTGGAATTACACAAGTATTTCTAACTAGAAAAAGCCATAAAATGCTGAGGCTATGAGTATCCAGACCTTTTCTTATCTTGGAAAGACTGAAACAAGAAATTGAAAAGTAAGTCACTCAGTTCTCAGAATCGCACGTCTCGTCGAGAGAGGGCAGTGGCCCATATTTTATTGCACGCATGCGTGCACTGAATGAGACCCCAACACTGCGGAGGAGAGGTAGCGCCCGCCATTAGAGGGTGCCCTCGTGTGAGGAAGAGGATGCGAATGGGGAGATGAAACAAAAATGAGGAGCGGGAACAGAAATTGTAATCACCTCTTTCCACTAACGGGCGGAAGGTGTTAGCTCTATCCACTAACGGGTGGCGCAGTTGCTAATGTCACCACACGCCCGTCCATTCCTCTTATACGACCCTAACGAGAGCATGAACCAGTACCAGCTCCTCCTATCTCTTTAGCAGACATCAGCCTCACTCAACTCCTCTCTCCCTATCTTATGTGCTTAAAATGTTTGGCCACCTTTACGGCCCATTCTTCTGCCCTTCTTGTGGCCCTTGCACTACCGTTCATGATGAATTTGAAACAAAATGTAATGACGTTTAGCCATTTCTTTTGTCTAGCCAGTAAACTTGTTCGTGATTTTCTTACGGTACTCTCGGCTCTTCCTTATTCATTAATTTTCTAGGCGAAAGGAGTCTGCCTTGATGAGAGGTGCTTACGGTCATGCTGTCATTGATGTCATGATAGTGCTATCATTCTGATGATAACGACACGCAACCTGTTCACCTGGATCTGTAGGCTTCCCTCGTGCATTAGAATACCCTTGTCTGTATGTTTATGCGTGGGCATGCTTGGCGGTGGTTGAAGGGACATGGGTGATTCTCGCACGACTACTCATACGTTTATCTGTGCGTCCACACGCTGCTCAGTAAGGCAGACACTTCCCCATTGTCAGCGGGAGTTAATCAGCGTTCTTATTAAGTTTCAAACATACCATTCCGACACAATCGAAGTTGTTTTTTGACAAAGCATTAGGTCTGCTGTTTTAAGAAATGGATGTAATTAATCTTAACCAATCTCTGCTTCCATTGGAAGATATTAGTAATGAAACAAGTGTTTGTTTTTCAAGTAATAATTCAAAGGTCTATTCAACGGTAAGAATTTTTAATCAACTCGGCAATACTAATTTATTTATATAGCCATAATAAATATAAAGATAAATAATATACACGTAGATACAATAATTTCTTCTGCCATCATTTTACCTTATGTAACAATTAACACATGATATTAATTCATGATGAACGATTCTTTGGTTACCAGTGGCGATTGAGAAAGAGATAATAAACTGAGGAGAATATAACCTCACAAGAGAGAGAAAAATTAAAAATTGGTTTCCTTATGTTCCTTGAATAGTCCGTCATTTATAGGGTCGTAAAAATTTGTAATCTTAAATGTGCAATGTTGTTCTAATATATGCACAATATAACGTTTAAGGAAAAATGATTATGTTAATTTTTAACAGTGTGTTAATTTTCCAAGATATTTTTTTACTAAGCCATGAAGTTCAGATGGTGAATTACTTTTGGATATAGCTTGCCTTTGTTATAAGGAAATGCGTTATCATTTAATTCCATGAAATACCTCACCCATTCCTTTTGGATTTCATTAAACTAAAATGCAGTCGACATAAGCTCTAAGTTCGAGTCAATCGCTGAATCTTTGCGAAATGACAAAATTTTTTTTCTTAGTAATGGTCAATGAAAAAACATTTGCGAATAAATTCTTGCTAAAGCAAATGTTTTAATTCATTCGCGACATCCCAAGAGGTTTTCAAATAACAGAAAAATACAGATTTGTTTTAAACTTTCAGGATTCAAAAGGCTTTCGGTCAACATCATACGGCATAATAATAGTTTCCTAACTAAAAACTTAAAACTAACGACAAAATAAATGCCTAGGTTTCATGTTTCCTTCCTTACACAATACGATAAATTATTGAAGTATCTACAAATACGACCGTGGAACTTGTCTCACACGAGTCTCGATAACAGGAACTTCAAAACTAATCCCCATCTTGCATTAATGAACTTCTAAAAACATCTTCAGCTGACCACACGACCACTTCCGAGGCTCTTGTAATAACATTTAAAGCTGCTTCAATGAGGTCGTAAGCTATATCTAATGATATACGCAGTTCTACCCTTTTGACAAAAACGAACACCACTCGGACGGTCTGGAAGAATTTCAATAAAGTAGCAAAATGTCTTCAATGTGTGCGTCCTTTATCAATGTTTAATAAGAAAAACTTTTCATCAAACTTACTTTAATTAAAATTAGAGTCAGTAAAAAGAATATTAGAAAGTTTTACAAAATGAAAACATTTAATAGACCTTGCATTAAATAAAAGAATTATTTTGACTTCAACTGAAATTATTACGATTCTATTAGAATAGTTGGAATCAATCGCAGGTCTGGTTATTGAATTTAACACAGGAAATGAAATGATGACATAACAAAATATTATTTTGGATAAACATTAGGAATCACGTCATCATTGGAAACTCTATAACGTAATTCGGAAACTTGAAAACGAAATTTGTGACACGCGAGAGATACGTTCAGCACTATATCTGTACGTATGTACATACTAGAAACATACGTATATTTCATAGGAGTTTCACTATGACTTACACTATGACACTAAGCCATTAATTCGGAATCAGCAGTATTCTACGGCTGATAATACAATCCCATGTCATTCATTGAAGCTCTGACGATTCTAATGATAAAAAAATTAACTATTTGCAGTTGGTAGGTTTGAAGATTAATATTATGCAGGTAATTATCTGTCCGGTCATCATCATTCCTATCCCATAATAGTTTATATATATAAAAAAAATTATTCAGTTTATGGCTTACTTTTATAATTACGGCCGCATTATGACAAATAATCATTCATTAGTCCCCATAAAATTAGGATTTTAACGACAAAATGTAAAAACACCAACACCCATATTGGTCACTTCAGAGTCCTAGTTTGTTTTGGAAATCATTGTCAGAAATAAATGTTCAAGGAAAGATATTCTTATTGTCTATGCCTAATGAACACAGCTTTCAACGGTCTTCTACTGTCTGCGAAATGTTACAATGTATCTCAAAGCGAGATTTCATCATGAAACCAAGGCGTATTGCCCTGTGTCATTGCTAAACGCTCCTCTCCTTATGATATAGGATCTAGCCTTCGTTTGCTTCCTTTACACGCCCAGCCTCTGGTCGTGTTACGGTTGGCGTGGTATTTTTGGGAGGAGGGAGTTTTTGCAAAATCTACTTCCATCATACTTTAATTAATTAAGTAAACTTCGATTTAGTTCATCCGCAGTCATCATGCACAAAGTATTATGGCTGTCTCAGCCATTAACTTTGATGACGCTCTCCTAGATACAATATGCCGTCCATGCAATGTCTTATTATTATAATTATATAATTTCTAGGAAATAACACAACTTTCCAGACATTACCCGGTGCATTTTATTTTCTACCTTCCATTTTAAAGCAAATAGCGGTTTGTATGAAACAAGTATACATTTCCCTCCAGTCCATGTGAAAGGCACTTACGTACCTTATTATCTCACTCGGCGGTAATAATGTGCTTTTAAAGGGTAAAAGGAAATTATTCAAAAAAATCCCATGAAAAAATGACACATGGTAAAAAAATGACGGAAAAGGGCAAAATATTAAATTAATGATCCAAGAGAAAAACAAAAACCATCCGTCCCGTTAAAAACCGTACATCTTACGCTATCCAAATCACAAAGGTTAAGTGATAGACTTAAATTACGAGGGAAATAAGTTAAACCTTAATAGTTTAATACTGTGTCAAAACAACGAAGAATTCTAG
>CM073773.1:105078588-105104387 GCA_037158775.1 Hetaerina titia | reverse complement strand
ACTGTGTCAAAACAACGAAGAATTCTAGTCCCACATTTTGTTGACGAGTGAAAGGTCAGTTTAAATACTATATACGGAAAGAAGACCGCCCGACAGGCTGATTTGATAACAGCCTTGTTCTCGGGCAACATTACCGACCACTGCGACAGAAAACATCATGAAACAAAGATCGAAAAACATATCAAATATATTGCTAATAGCCACGGATTAGCCTAATGGCTGAGTGACCTAATGCCTCCTGCCCTTTGTCGACGTCCTTAAGATGCCGACATTAATACTGCTGCGTGGAAACCCACGGGTAGAGAAGGGTAAAATCGACCATGCAAGGAAAATATTTAAAGATAAAAGCATTGCGATAATATTTGGAGACATTTTTGACATATTATTCAAAAAATAATTGCTAAGATCACTAAAAGCTTTAATTTCTGAGGATGTATAAATTATTTGAAGATGTAAAGCATTATTTTCGCTATCGTGATATGAAAAACATATAGTATCTCCATGTATGGAGGGTAGGGTCTTTTTACGAGTATAGGGTGGAATTTAATTAGGGGAAAACCCTCTTTAATGCCAAGCTTTTTCATTTACTTTTCCCATGATACATTTGCTTCAAATAATGATTCATCCATTAAAGTGTGACTTTCATTTTTTGAAAGACTGGTATTTCTTATGCTTTTACAAGTCATACGATTTTTATAGAGTTTTATAGATTTAACCATGGCATTTACACCTTTGCAACAGTATTTAAACCTTCATAATGTTAAAATTAATATGTTTTTAGATCCTCAGGTGGCCCTGTATTTATTGGCCAGAAGACAGGGCGCAGTATTTCAAGCCAATCCATTTATAATTACCTTATATACGACAATATTAACAAAGAATGATCAGTCACACACAGTGACCTGGACACCTGCCACCAATCCGGCCGACGAGCCCTCTCGGGCCGTGCCTAAAATACTTAAATATGTGCGTCCGCCATATTGGTGGATGGCATACACGGGATTCTCTTTGTAATCTATGATTCTATAAGGTCACCTTAATCACTTGCCAAACTGGTTAAATAAAATTTTTGGAAGTGGCAAACAAAATTTTAAAAATGCATACTCATTTCTCGCCATTTGTAATTTTAGAATAAATTACAAGCGATATAATTTCCTTTTCCATATACTTTCATTATTCATTCTACGAAGAATGGTAATATTTTAGGCTTTTCTTGAAACATTGTTTCTGAAATCATAGTTTCTGGCGTAACTTGGTGGAAAATCTTCATATTGACGTTTTTTTTTAAATAAAACCTAACGTTACCTTTAATGTTCGGCTCAAGGAATAGCTTTTCAAAATATCCACGTGATTTCCTCATTCCATGTGACTTTCAAGGATCCATGTCTACACACGATCTTCAAAGGAATCCTTCAATCCGTCCATCTTTCATTTGCATTCGTTTAAAATAGACTTGAAAAAAAATCACTGTCATTGACTAAAACTTTAAAAACTTGTTTAGTGCTCAAGTTCATACAGTTCGACTTAAACTAAGGAATAACATTACAATGCAACAATTTTAGAGTGTAAAAATCATTCGCCTAGACAGGGATTCGAACCGGGATCCCTACATACAATGTCACATGCATCCTCCAAGCAAGTACATACAATGTCCATGCATCATCCCGACGCGCCACAGTCCACCTCGTGGACTGTGGCGCGTCGCGCACGACTACGAATGCATGTGACATTGTATGTACGGCATTTCGTCACAACATCTTGTTCCTTTAAAAGCCCACAATATTCAGAGTTTAATAGGATGCCTCGGTAGCTTAACTGGCTAAAGCACTCGGCCAGACATCGAGGGATCCGGGTTCGAATCCCGGTCAAAGCGAATGATTTTTACGCTCTGAAATGGTTGCATTGTAATGCTACACGTAGCGGATGACTCCGTTTAAAGTTACTGTTGCGGCATCTCCCGCAGTTTCTTGAAATTTAAGGCATAACATTTTTACCTCGTTTAAAAAAACACTTGATAATGCCAAATTCAATAGGTCTGATCCGAACTATAGAAAAAATTCAAAATCACAACGGCGAGCCAATAACACGCCCGAAAGTACCCTTTATCGAATGACGCAAAATACGTGTCCCCGCATCAGACCTGAATGTTAAAGTTCTGGAAAGCACATGGCCCGGAGGTGGGGTGGGCACTAACCCACGTAATCCCTTATCCCATGCCCTGAAACCACTCCTTCCCTCCCCCTCCCCGGCGGAAGCCTAAACTTAACCTCCCAGGCCATCCAATGCCTTGCTGTCAAGCCGACGACGCTCTAATTAACGGAAGGTTTCCACCTGGGAAATCACAGTATGTACCCGAGTTCCCCTTTTGGTTTCGTTTCTCACCAGCATGAAGAAAGGCGGGAATGTGAAAATGGGGGGAGCGGGGTGTGCCTGGAGTGTGCCAACTGAAATCTCAACCGCCTAGAGCCGTCTCTCGTGTTTTTGTTGCGTGCATCCGTATTGTCCTATATTAGGCAGCGCATGCGAAGCGATGTCGTAGTCTGAACGTCTGAACCGGCCACCTGTGCAGGAAAAACGCAGGGAAGAAGTGGCTTAATTCAACCTTTACCGGTGAGATTTACAACCACTATGATTCTTAGGTAGAGATCTCTAAGAGCTATTATGACATGAGCATTGGTGTGGATTGATTATATCTGTGTCAGTTGACAATATTTTTATGAAGGATCGTGTTGAAATTTCAAATTGGAAAAATTTTATTTATTTAGACCGGGATGTCAGTCCTTTTATCTTCACAGAGTTTACAGGAGATCTCCAAGGTATATCCGCTTACCTGCTAATCTCCTCCCTCCTATTTAGTCCCTTACACTAACGTCTTCCACCACCTAGCTCACATAACTCATCCTTTGACTACCTATGTGGTTCTTCTTCGCATTTCCTTCACCTAAGATCTACCTTCCCACAGATGTGTTCATTTCGTTCCTTGATAATGTTTTATTAATTTTTTGAGGTTAGGAATAAAGAGTATCACAATAAGAATAAAATATATCACAAAGGAGAGAAAACAAGTTCAATATTGTCAAATAAAAAAGTATGCATTTGCGTAGATTATCATCCCTGATCATTCATCCCTGATCCCTCAATGTCATTATTCTCATTTAAATGTAGAGTTAACATTCTGGCGTTAATTGTGTCATTATTCTGAAAAAGTATGATAACCTGATACCAAATGATTCTCCTTCTTCTGATGGATCATGAATGGCAGTTGCAGGAGGAATTTATTATTGCGGTATGCGTAGTGCATGATATATCATAATGATCAGTGACAGCCAAAAAAATCTCTTTATTAATTTTTAACTACAGAAATCATACTTATTTATTGCTCCTTTTGAGAGACAATTAAAATTTAATCTGCTAAAACGATGGTGGTTTACTGCCTCTGTCGGTTGCTAAAGTCATATTAATGGGGTGTCTCCAATGCAAACCGATGGAAACTTGCACGTATGAACGGAAATGCAAAATTTATTGCTCGACAAAAATTTAAAATCTCAAACCATAGCAGGGTTTATTCTAGCTTCGTTAAACGGGAATAAAATCAGTTATAAACACCGTTTTTAAAAGACAATAAAACTTCTGGTATGGTGCAATCGTTCTGTTGAAGTAATTTCGACAAGGCTATTCAAAACGCGTCTCGCTTGGACGTGAAACATAAAAAGGAGACTACGTAATTACAGTCCAAATGGGGGGAGAGAGCCGCAACAGAAATGTCCATGAAATTAGTTTCCTCTTTTAAAAAACTTCCAAACGAACAATGCGAGCAATTGAATTGGAGTACACTTCGAAACAAAATAAATAGCCGGGTGTAGATCTAAAGTAAGGAGAGTAATCTTTATTTTTTGAAGAGAAACTAGCCGCAGGGGAAATAAAAAAACGCAAGTTGAAGGCAGGATGCTTTGCACGGAGATGAAAGAGATGGTGAGTGTAGGATTGTCACAAGCAGCCGTTGCCCATCCGCGAATCGTGCAGAAATGGATCCACGTCCTACGCAGTATTTGCCGCAGATAGTAGGCAATCAAATTAATTAATGAGGAGAATACCCTCAACGAACGTCATGGCAAACATGAAATAATTTGACCGCACTCAGTGCTTAATTATCCTTCCATTCATTACGATTCATCGAATCATTCTTTTATCGATAAATCCATTAGGAATTTTGAAAAAAATAAATTTTTGTATGCACCAGAGAATGTAAATCCAATATATAATAAATCAATACGCATGAGGAAAGCAAGGGACAAAAAATAAAGTAAATAATGTTAAAACTTAAATTCTATTTAGTTATAATCAGTTAGTTTATCGGCTGATGTGTGTACGCTATACAAAGTTCTTAAAAGGAAACCTCAGCAGAGAGGTTAAATACATACAAGAGGGTAAATTACAATCCAATATTAGTCTTATCACTAAAAAATAAGATTACCAATGAATATTTAAAAAGATTGATTACAAGCAAAAACCAACTTAAATAATAAAATGATAATGATAATCAAAGTTACGGAAAATCTAACATAGTATTTAACACCAGATATTTCGAACGTGGTTTCCTCTTATTTTGTTCTAAATGAGCACGTTCTTTCTCTTTCCGTGCCTTGACCTAGTGTTTTTCGTGCACTGAGTTTTATAGCATGCAGCTGTATGAATAAAAATTTTGTCAGTAAATTTTAAAGTGATTATTTAAAAGAGCCAGAATTTATAGCATAATTTTTTGAAAAGGAAATAAGATGCATGACTTTGATTTATACAACAAAAGATTCAAAATCACCACTCCAATATTAGCTTAACAAAATTGAACCGTTGTGAGAAAATTTGGGAATACTCGCCTACTATTAATTCCACAGGTCAACAAATAATTTTGATATCATCTTTCCACTTCAAAATCTAATAGCTAATACTTAGTAAATTACGAGAGCAAACCACTATTAACAATTTCAAATATACTAAGCCGACACTGTATTACGTTGCCCTAGTAGTTACCCATCAGATTATAGATCAACAACCTAGTTTTCTGTGTTAAGTTATCCAAAATGTTTGTTATTGCACCTAAATCACATCAATTTGATATCAATTAAAATACTCAAATATCAGCCTATAAACTACACGAGTGACACTCTACTAATATAATTATGGAAGCATCATAAGACTTCTCGGACTAAATGCTTGACGTTTTGAAAGAATTTGTATGTTTCCTATGACCTAAAAATCTCTGCTAACAGAAGAAATGGTATTTTTTCCTGATAAGTTCACAAAAAGGCCAAGGGCAGGAAACAGGCGGATTTTATTTCACGGAGTAGCTGCTCACCAATGAGGCGGCTACAAAGCCATCTGACACCAGGGGAAAGCTGGCAATTTGTGTGATGGGGTCACGTCAAACACTATTGAGGAAGGCAACGGGAAGCTGCATGAGTTGTTGATACCAGGAAATTATTAAGGAATCAGATATGAAAATGAGTCCTGGAAAATATAGGTAAGTTTCGTTTGAAAATAGGGACTACATCTACGCAAAAACAGGGAACTGGAATTTTAGGACAATTTTGAGGAAAGTTGAAAAATATCAAATAAGGGATTAGTGATATTTTTGACAGGTTAGGTCTTGCAAGGTTTTTAGGTACTTCGAGGTAAAATCCGTAGATTTTGAAAAGGCCTCCGACCGAGTAAAATGGGTAAAATCAATGAATATTTTCCAGAAAATGAGGGTAGACTGGAGAGGGATAGACAACTTATCTGCAACCTATTTTTTAGGTTTCACAGGTGAGGATATCAAATGGGGAGTCGAGATGGTCAGTATCAAGCAGGGGAGTAAGAAAGGGTTGCCATTTATTCTTGTAAACGTATTTGCGCAGAAAAAATATAAATGAGGCATTGTCTGGACTGAAAGTGGGAGTGACTGTAGCTGAGCAACTATTTAATACGGATTAATTTTGGAATGATGAACTATTTATTAGCCAGTAACTCAAAGGGTCAACTTAAATCAAGTCAAGTAACTCAACCTTAGCGCTGGGTAGAATTGGTGTGACTGGTATGGTTGAGAATTAATCATATGAAAACGAAGGTATTGAGATTATCAAGAAATACTATGGCGACCTTAATTCTAGGGGACACTACAGTTGACCTATTAGAGACGTGTTTTGTATTAGGGTGGGCCGAGTTATGTAGGCATTAAAAGAAGATATTGATAATAGGAGCTTTAAATCAAAGTATAAAAAAAGTTGATAAAGCCTGACAATGGACTGTCGAGTATTATGGTCTGATATCTTGATCGTTGAGGCAGGAGGATAAGCGTAGATTGGAAGTTTTTGAGTTGTGTACGTGAAGAAAAATAAAGTCAATAAAATGGACGGAAAGGAAAACAAATAAAAACAAACGATGAATTCTAGGAACGGTATGGAAAGAGTTGAATATTTTAACGTAACATTTAAACACTCAAGACCTTTGTTCATAAATCCTCAATAAAATGGACTTACATTTTCGATGATGCACACGAGAGATATGGCACTCCCCTCACCGACGTGGTATTCTCCGCTCCCCAGAATAAGGGCTTCTGGCACCACCACGTGGAGGTGAAAGAGATGAGACAATCGTCCTGCTCCTGTTGATACCTGAATAAATAGAGCAAACATTAGAAATAGCCGCCTCATATCGTGAATCAAGGCTTATACCACATTGGTAGCCATACTTAGTGTAGAAAATTCCAATAAAATCTCTCATCTCATTCAATGAAGTTCAATTATTCATAAACGCCATTAATAAATTTAAAAAATAAGGCTACTACACACATATGCTTCTAAAATATAAATAACAAAACTACAGCAAACATGTATTACAATTATTGATAAGGATTTATCTGAAAAGTTACGAACACACTAAATAAAACACGCTTTGTAAATATCCGTGATACTTCCAGAGCACATAAAAGGGAAAAACGTGTGCAATTTAGCCTAAGATGCCGTAAAGGGTGTAACCGAATGCCAAAATATATTAACTATTCTGGAATTTATCAAACTGTGTTTTCTCTGCCATAACGCACGGATTCCACGAAGTAACGCCAAATATTGTTGACATTAACTCTATAACTGATTTTAAGTGTCTCCAAATATCTCTGAGCATATTTACGATGTTCGTATACCTCATAAACTAGGAAGAAGAGCGGAAACTCATCGCTACTTCATCATGAGTATATGTTTAATATGAGACGCAATGTTTAATTTAATAAGAGCGAATTTGATAGATAAAAGACTTCTATCAAATGGCCCATTTTTAATTTTCGCCCGAAGCCATATACGATATGGTGCTTTTAACATTCTAAGACAGTATTCGGATGGACATAGGTGTTGAACATGAACTCGTACCATTTTTTTTCAGTCTGCAAGGTACGTTAAAATATCAATAATCATTTGAAATTCTCAGGATTCCTTAAGACAATAGAACTAACGACATACTACATTAGTATTTACACTAATTAGGATTGAATAAGATGGTACTATTATTAAAAATCACCCTCTGAGTTATTAACTTCAGTCGAGAGATCAATTAAATAGTAATAAAATATTAAATAGCATTATTGTCTCATAAATAAGGAGTTCTCCGTACATAAAAAAGAAAACACGTATATAAGTATACAGAAGAATTAGAAATAAAGAATAAAATTATTAGGATAAATTTAGAATTAATCAATCAATTTAGAGTTTCAGATAAACACAAAAATTCCAAATAATTTAGCAGTCCTACTATAAAAACAAATACATTTTCCACATTTCAATTGCTGTCATCAATTGAGCACAAAATGTATGAGAAGTATTTTTGAATGGTAATCATTGGAGTAGTTTGCTGTTACGAATAGCATGATGGATTATGCCATTAATTTGTTTCTTCGTTATTATAATACCCTTATCTCATGCTTTTATTTATGAAAACCTATAAATGAATGTTCGACTCATATTAGCTGAGTGTCATGGATAATTTCGCAGATACTGAGATGAGACCGAATCAGAGGGAATCAGGAATACGTCCGTCGAATGAATGATTACGCCAAATTACGTCAACTCAGCGCTCTACACTCAAGCCGAGCATTAGAAAGCCTTTATTTATCTTCCTCGGACGAATCCCCTCCGATAATTTCACTGTTGATTTCAACCACGCTGAATGATGAACTCTCCGAAAAAAGAGGGGGGCTGGGATTTTATGGCAATTTCCCATGCAAAAAGAAATGGTCCGTTTGCAAGTTATTTTCACACCGGATAAATAAGTTTCACCAGATACCAGTTAGTTTGTTTATGCTAATATTTCCGAGGCGCTCAAAAGTCTAAGGGCGAGACATTACACATTCACACGCACCCTGCAAATGGCACGAACAAGCACGAACGTACAGTTTGATACGCCCCACACGCGCGAGTATTAAAGGGGGAAAGGAAATAGGTGACTTTGGGTCCTTCGCAACCTCTCAGCTTTAATTAAAAGCCGCCCTCACTTTCCCCCTTCAGGGACCCACCCATCTCTCGCTCTCTCTCTCTCTCTCTCTCCCTGCCCCTCCCGCCCCTTGCAATATCTCGTTAGCGCCATCGAATTTACACGCAATCCCTCTTTCCTTTCTGCCTTCGCTTCCTCTATTCTCCCTTTCCTTCCTTTTCGGAACCTCTTTCTCTCGACCTGCCGTTCCGTTTGGCACTGCCCTTGGGCCCTCACCATGGTAATTGTTTGGATGATAGACAAACAACTTTTCAAGGAGAAAATTTATTACATTTCAAAGAGCCTATCACGCAAAAGACGGAAGAGAGGGAGGATGGAAACACGTTAAGTAAACTTATAATTCATTTTTCATAACGGTATTCTTTTAACGAAGAATTTCCTAAACATCTAACCTGATTTAGTTATTACACAAATACATATTCCATATATGTAGATATGCGAATATAAATTTCTATATGTAATTGATATATCTATCCATATAATTCCTCCATATATCCAGATAAATCCACCACTGAAGAGCCTTCAACAGCGAAGGATCTTCGGTGACAACATCATATTATATTTCACTTTCAAAGCGTAAACACTAACAAAGAACAAATTTATTTGAGGAATTCTTCGGACTCTCCGTTCCCCACTCGCACCTGAGCAGTCTGAGACATGTACAGGTTGCGGATCAGTCTCCTGCCCCTCCAATCCATTCCTATTTTCTGCAATACACGAATTATTTTTCCAAATTCACTATATCAAAAGCTTTTTCGAATTATACGAAACAGGCAAAAACGTCCTGATTGTATTCTATATTCCTCTCGACTAGTGATCTCATTACTGCAATGGCATCACGCGTACCTCTTCCTTTCTTAAACCCAAACTGATCACCCCCTAAGGAATCATTTGCCTTACCTTCTATCCTTTTGTTGATGAATATGAGAATAACTTAAGCTGCGTGGGATATCGAACCTATTTTTCCGAAGTCGTAACATGAAATATCCTTTACCTTTTTCGGAATACGGGCTAACACTGATTTCACAAAATCTTCCGCCCAGATTCCTTCCTCATAGATACTACGAATCTGTCCATATAGAGTCTTCTTCCCACATATTCCTAAACTTTTCAACAGCTCCACAGGAATGTTGTCTACCCCACGGTCTTATTTCCTTTAATCTCCTTTAACGCCCTTTCAATTTTATAGTCGAGTATGCCTGTAGCTAATCTATCTTCTTCTCCGTCATGATCCTTTTCTATGTCTAACCTTGTCGACCTTAGTTCTCTACCATACAGTGTTTCTATATATTCCTAACATCACTCTTGGATTTTATCTGGTTCAACTATTATCTTACCCCACTTATCTTTAACTGTTAGCACAGATCTTGCATTCTTACTTCCCGATAGTAACTTAACCTGGCTGTGTGACTCACCAATTTCACCCTTCCTCTGTAAACTATCCATATCCTTGCATTGCGTTTTCCACAATTCTTCTTTTTCTTTATTTGTGGCTCTTCTCAATTTATTGTTTAACTCTTTGTACTTCATTTTGCCTAACTCTGTGTTTACATTTTTCCATCTTCTTCTCTCATCCATCTTTGCAATCATCTCATCCGTTACCCACATTTTTCTTACCCTTTTCCCGTTAACGGTTCCTATAGTGTCTTTAGCGGCTTCCAATATCCCTTTCTTGATACATTCCCATTTTTCTTCGATAGTACTCAGTTCTTTACCGTCATCCATGATTTTCTCTACAGCCTGCTGATAGTGTCTCCTTGTTAATCCATTTAATGCTTCTAAATTTCATTTCCTAACCCGCCACCCTTACCTGATCTTTTTGGAACGGACGTTTTATTTCATAACAACTAAATTGTGGTCACATGTGAGTTCACATCCGCTCCCGGAACACTGTGGGAATTTATCACAATGTTCCTAAACCTGTGCCTTACCATAACATAATCTAACTGATAATTTCTTAGTCACCTGGCATTTTCCATGAATATCTACCCCTTTTGTGGTATCTAAACCATGTGTTGGTGATGACTAACCCCTGTCTCCCCTAGATCCCTGCCTCCCCTATAACCCCTAGATCCCTGTCTCCTGCAGAACTGAATTGCTTTCTCCTTGCGTTCATTCTTTGTGCCTAACACTTATTCCCCTCCTCACCACCATCTCTTCCTTCGCCTACCGTCGGATTCCAATCCCCCATCACTATCAAATGTTTCTCTGGAGGAACAGACGCGATTATATCCTCTAACTCATCGTACATCCTATCGACTTCTTCCTCCTTGTGGTTGCTCGGTGGCATGTTTTCCTGAACAATGACCAAGCTCTTCGGTTCTGCTTTAATCTCTACGAGTGATATTCTATCAGTTTCTCGCTCTACGTTGACTACCCTTTTTCCTACCCCTTTATTTAATACTACGGCAACCAGTGGTTTCCATAATAATAAATTAATTCCGTAGTAATAAATTAATAAAAACCCACATAAATATCTTTATAAAAATCCTTGTATGTGTATATATCTAGAAGTATATAATCAAACTTGAAAATCCCGCCATACGGCGAACAAATATTATTTTCGCACACAGAAATAGACATATAAGGAAATGGGATAGGAAAACACATAAAAGACCAACACAGGAAAGGTGGGGAAGGCGGTTTTGAGCAGATCACAAATGTAAAAATATTTCCTAATCCGGGATTTAAACACATTTAAACACAAAAACTAGCCAAAAGGCGAACAAATATTTATTCATGTGAACATAGATAAAAGAAAATGGGATTGAAACACATATTGAGAACAAACAGGTGCTGTGGGACAGAGCTACAGCTCAAATTCTTGAGACGGATTGAGAATAATTGGTCATAGGGGCCTTGTTTGGACCCCAGTCTGAAATTTGTCCTTTACAGAGAGTCACTTACACCCAATTTGAAGGGAAGATCTCACGAAAAATCTAAGAACATAGGACAAATTAGAAGAAGGATCAATAAAAAAGTTATAAGGGCTTGAGAGAATCACACTGAAAATTAGGTTGTTTGAAGCGTGACTCAATGGAATTAAATAAGTTTAGAATGATAAAGTTAACTTAGATTCGATGATGACATTGAGCGTCGAAAACCCGATCGTGTCTAATTATAATTCAATGGAATTATAAAGTTATAGTTTTTAATAATAAAAAAGAACTGAAAAGAAATGAGAGTTGCAGTAAACCAAACTTAGGATTGAAAACTATTAACAGACTTAACTCAAGTAAAAGTGAAGAGCAGATTTAAGGAATAACTATAACTCATCATTCTTTAAGACAATGCTTGACATAAAAACGGTTTTTCTTCCTCAAGGAGGATAATTTACTGATGGTTAATTATGAAATGATTGAAAATAGTTGGCAAAAGAGAGTTACAAATGAGCAAGCAAGAAAGGTAACTCTTCAATTTGAAGTGTGATTTCAACGTTGCCTATGCTAATCTAAACATTGTCAAGGACTTCAGTAAGTAGCGAAAGAGGAATGTCCGGCACCATTTATATCTAATAACTTTTCTATTTCACGCAACAGAAGAGACGTAACTAAAAATTTACCGGGCACAACGCCCATCTCTGGTCATCCATAACCATTTCAATTTTTATCCACTAGACATCTATTACATGTCTGATTTACGCTCAAGTTTGACCTAGGAACTTTTTAATATCTCTCTCGTAAGCTTGCCACCTTTCTTCAATTCTGTAATCCCGAATACAGTGAAGTCACTCTGTTCAGTTAGTTAGTAATACTCCTCATAGGAAATCCTCACAATTATCCAGAGTATCAGCTTTGTTACTCACTATGAAAATTCTCATTACTGCTAATGCATTATGAGCTCCAATACCCTCCTTAAATCCAGCTCACCTTTCCCAAAGTATTTGTTTGCCACCGTTCTTTATGATGATTCAAAGGAGGTACTCCATTTTCTGCGTTCAATATTGAACTGATGATCCTAAAGTGTAATGGCTTCCATTTACTTAATCTCAATAGCAATTGATGATTACATTTTAAATCTTCCTGATCATCATATAAATGAGTTGAAGCGGCATCATTATACGAGTACTTCATCTTTCCTTGAAGTAACAAGTTGGATGATTATTATTTTAACTAGTCTTTCTACATATAATGCTTTTCTTATTTCGGTATCATACACGTATTCAAGGAAATGAAAACAATCCTATCCGTGCCATGGATCATTCATAATACTGCTAGCCTATAAGGTCTCTCATGTATTCTAGCTTTGCTAATTCATTTTACGACACGCTGAAATACCTGTTAACCATGATAAATAACTCTTTTCTCCTGCAAAATTAAAATTTTTCTTCACCGTAGTACTCATAAACGGTATTGCGCATTCTAATTTCCTATTCTAATTATTTCGTCAAAATCTCCAACTATCATTTTTAAAGAAACCAACTTATTCACGATTCCTCGTAGTTAATTGTATAAGCCTCCTACTGCTACGCATCAACTTGGACGCATGTCAACTATGTTACATTTTACATAACTTAAATTGAGTCATTCATTAAAACTTACAGATTTACTAATCTTTTCCTCTCTCTTTCATAAAAACCTCCTTTATAATATCCTACTTAGGACCTGATATCAGTATGTCAAATCATTTTCCTTCTTTCTTTTGTAGAAGTCTACTTATTGCCCCGTCATTCCAACTTTTCTTTGTTTAAGTTGGGTTAAACCGTATGTATCTGAATTTTATTTCTTTGATTCACGTGTACATTCTGTTTTTTAATTATTTTCATCTTAGCTTAGCCTATTTGCTATTTCCTCGCTGTTTCCCTCGCATTTACCCTTTTTATCTGCTACATTTGAGCCGGTACCTTGTAAATCCATCTACAGCCGTATATTACTGGTCGGGCACGATATTGTCTAGAAGATCCATCATAATTGAATGGATTTCTATTTGTATAGATAGCTTAGCTCTCTTTACGCTTACATAATAATTTATTGGCACAATATATGATTGGAGTTAAGTTCCATTCCATTCTTCACTAGATTTTGAAACTAAAACTATGATCTCAATCGCCTTCACAGTGAGACAGGACACCTAGTAGCCAACTTATCAAGAGGCAGGGTCTGTCTGTACATCCTATCGTCTGCCAACCGTGGATGTACGGGGTGAGGGTTGCAGGAGGCCAGGACCTTATTATGGGCCGCGGAGAAAACTGATGCTGCTCGCGTTGATTTCGCAAGACCATCCATCACCTTTCCCACCACAGACTGCCCTGATCCAGCAACCCACTTCGGTGAAAATAAATCATCCTACCAATTTTTGGTCAGGCCCTTATGAGTAAATAGAGTTTCGCTATGGAGATCAAGTGCTTGCAATCCACGACACTACAAAACCGGTTTTATTGACGGCCAGGAAGTCTAAGCTTCTTCGATACAAAAACCATGATTATCAATTTTCACTACTTTGTCGGTCTGTCGCTGACCCCCCGCCCCTCCCAAGCTCATATACATTCTGGAATCCACTACGGCCCTCCGAGAAGTGGGACTGGTAGTAGTTGTTTTCGACTACCACTCCGATGGCGACTCATTTCATGGATGAGGGGACTCTCGCATCGAAGGAAGAATTGCCATCGCGGATCGTTTGCCGCCGGAGGAGCTCCCTGGATCGTCGGGAACGGTGGCGGAACGACCGCGCGGAACCTATCTTCCGGGGAAGGAACGCCGCGGGAGGAGTACGAAGCAAGTGGGAGTGGACACACCCACTGGGAGGGATGGGTTGGTGATGTTAGGGGGTTGGGGAAAAATGAATGTATGAGGGTGGTTGCATGAAAATGTGTGCTCCTTATATTCGATGGGATTGGGAGGAGGTTGAAGAGGAGCAGAAGTGGTGTCCCTCACTTTCCTAAAGGTACATGGAACTGGAAGACAGCGATTGAAGAAGGAAGGAGGGGAGCAGGGTGTAGTCGGGTGGAGTTTAGAATGGAGACTGGAGTGTGGGGGGGGCAGCAGGGTTGGAAGAAGGGGTCGCATTTTCAATGGGTTGGGAAAACAGGGGGCGATGGGAGGGCGTATGACTGCCGGCAGCTAAAAATGAGGAATAAAAAGCAAATTCCCTCGGGTCAGGCAGGACGGATATGCATTGACTGCATTTTTCCCGGGGGTTGGAGTCGGAGGTGCTTGTGGAAGGGGTTGGGTGGAGGAGGCGGATGTGTTTGGGGAGGGGGTGGCGGGAGTGACGTTGGCGTGGAAGTGAACGGGCAGTTCGAAGTGAAGAGTCGGCAGATTCCGATATATATATATATTTAAAACGCCCATTGCCCATTCTCCGCCATCCTCCCATCCACCATCCTTTCCGTGATTCTTTTCGTATCCCATGTAAAAGGTTTTGGTAAGTTATGATGGAAAACACTGGATTTTAATGATGAATTAAAAAAAATATTTTCAGTAGCATGGGTCCGGAATAGGTTTCATAAGGACCTATTTATGTAATTAATGCAACTGAATGGCTTTATTTGGCAATATCATTCAGAATAATATGCCAAGCATGTGTTTTATCTACTTACTGAAAGCAGGTTTTGTTCCAGATTCGAAGTTATTAAATGAAATATCGCAAACCATATCGGTCGAGTTTGTCAGTTAAAGGCAGCCTGACGCCAATAATGTTGCAACATGACAACGTTCGTTCACACACCTCGGGCTCAACTGGAGAGGCTCTGCGAAACCTGAAATTTGAACCGGTTCCACACCTTCTTTATTCCTCCGATCTTGCGCTTGGCGATTTTTATTTTTTCCCTCAACTCAAGAGGCACCTCAAGGGTAATCATTACACCTCCGGCGACGAGGTGAAAGTAGCTGTCAAGTCCTGAATTCGAGAAAAGTCGGAAGAGTTTTTCAGTGACGGAATGACAAAACTTCTAACACGCTGGGAGAAATATGTTAGCCTTAACGTTGGCTATGTTGAAAAATAAGTATATGATTTTGAAACTTAAGAATTTTACTTTAATGTACTTTGCACTCGATCTTGCTATTTGTTTTTTTTCGGTGGTTTGCAAGCATATGTTGAATACTTCTCAGCCTACTCTCGTAGCAGTGACCGTGAAGAGATAACAATTGAGTACAATAACAATTTCTGGAAAAAACGTTTGAGGAAAACCAACAGCTGGTTCAAACACCATGATGTTCGCAGGGGACTAATGGAATATTGGAACTAACAGGTAGCTGAAAGATTACACAATGGTTAGACATACTTAGGAACGATATTTACGAATAAAGCGTTGGGTGTCCATTTTTTATGCATCTTAGTCGCTAATAAATCCAAATTAAAATTCTAAACGGTTGAAAAACGTGGAAGAGGTCAAAAGTAAAATTTGAAAGCCAATTTGGGAGCAAAATGGAAAGTTTCAAAGAGTTGTCTGAATGATTAATATCTGACTACATGGTACTGTGTGCTATTTAAGGAAAATTAGTATTTTTACTCAGTAGTTACCACTTGATTGGTGCCTTAAAACGGCACAGAAGGTGAAGGAAACGAAAATAAGAAGAATATTAAGTGGCAGTGGAACGCCACATTAGATTAGCGAGGGAATGGAAAACTACTGTATCATTAGAGCAATAGAGGAATAACAGAGGCTATTGTAGGTTTCCACAACGCTGTTCAGAAAATTCAGTGATTTCCAGGATATTCCGCTGCGTTGGGTCTTCATTCTCGATAGGATATTTCAGAAGACGAGAATTTCAGCTACGAACTTTGGGCAAGAAATTGTTGCGTTGGAAAGAAGAATTTGATACTGAACTTATCAAGAAATTCGTCCGAACTTGCGTCCAACCAAGGAAGTGATGAAAACAGTAGCATATGTATATGGAGAGCATTAGAATGGAGTAATTTTAGAATAAGGAGTATTCAGAAGTGTTATAGAAATACATGTATGGTATGAAAATTGCGTAAATTTAGCAAAGGAAAGGAAAACTTTCAACATAAAGTGACGCATAAAAGTCGTAAATGAAGCTAATAGTAATCCAGAGGAGGTGAAAAAAGTTCCTAATGAAATTTTATTGTAAATCTATAATATATTAGCCTTTCAATTTCAGAAACTTAAAGGAATACATCGCGGACCAGTAATAATTGGATTCAATAGTGCTTAAATTTAACACTTTAGTAGGCTGGTGAATAGCATCAGTACGGAAACTAAGACATTTAGATAAAATAATGTCACTTTTGTGATGATCTTTGACCACGAAGAACTTTTAGTGTATTTCCATTACCAGTTACTCGAAAAGCAGTGATTATCATTTGATAAACCAAAAGATCATGCCATTTAGCTAAAAGTTTTATTCAAATTTGATTTCTACCAGCGAAACTAATTCCAAGTTGATGGTAATAATTAAATTCCAATTGCTAACGACGAGCGAATAATCATTTATTGAAAGAGACGATTTACTTCATAGTTTTTTTTTAATTCGTCTGTAAATAATACATATAAAAACATAACAACACTCGCGTAAACATATAGTTCATATCTGTACACATATTTATTCATACATTTTTTTTATATAAGGCCAAGTCTTCCCTTTATCACATTTCGGTTCACCTATCAAACGGCATTACTAAATCTATTGATTCACCATAATATAACAATATGCAATGTAGATAACATGTAATTATTAATGAACCCATTACGTATTTATATTAAATTTATATAAATATTTACACTGTGACTAACGCTTCAAAATAAATAAACATTTTCCACTTATTGACATAAAACTTTCCTGTGAAATTCCCAGAACTTTACGTTGGTATCAGAATATAAACTAGCTATATTCAATTCAAAAACTCGTATGAATGAGTGTTAATGTTCAGATATTGTATCAATAAATAAGTCCACCTTGCTGGTATCTGATATTTTCCATCAATTTCCTTCGAGTCATCAATCAATCCTTCGATTTTCATATATTTCGTAAAACACATAATGATGTGCCTTCTTTGTAAAACAAAAGGGTTGAACATGCAAACCTAACTTTGCAATCACAAAAACCACCAATAAGGTATATTTTCCTGCAACAATTAACCTCCTTTTAGTAGATTTTTTGGCGTTATGTACAAATTGGTATGAATATCCAATAGTCTCATTAACACCATAAATCAATTTAAATGCGACTAAATAGAAATTGTAACCCTAGGAAGGAAATTGTCACCACAAAAACCGTCATTAAACTTGGTATGTTTCCAGGATAATACGTATCTGTTTAATTCATTAAGTCAATATTGCGCCGAGAATGATAGTGAGATTTATTTTCTGTGGTTTCATTTTATTGAAGCGGCAAATCCCCTTGCAACGTACTGTGAACCAATGGCTCTGTGGTCTAAAATGGACCTCTTTCTATTCTTTGAATTGTCTTTTTAATTTTACAGATTTTAATTTTTCCTATGAACCTGTACTCGAGTAGACAAAAATATCATCTGTGTGGCGAAAGTTAGCAAAATAAAATTTACCTCCGAAATGTAAAATTGAGAACTCCCGCTGAATACTAGTCTAATTTAGCAGTCATACAATTACACGATCAATTTGATAGCTCTGATTTTCTTTGAATTTGTATTAACATGGGAAAAGACATAAAAAATAAGTACAGAAATTGTTAAGAGCATGTTAATTGAGTGCAAAAATATATTTCAATCATTTGATACCGTCAAGGTTTATAATTATCTCAGGAACAGGATGGATAATAAACGTATAGAGAATATTTCAGCTTACAAATTTTGACCTTAATAATAATGACAGAGTACAAGGGTATTTCTAATACTGGTAATAACCATTTTCCAAATATATTTGGTTCAACGATAAGTCGTTGAAATTTTTACATTTGTCTTTTAACTGGTTCAGAATGAATTAATACATGTATGCTCCACGAAGGAATACATAATTTTTCCTCAAATAAATAAATTGGATTTCGATAGTCCAAGAGTTTAGATGGTGCGTATTTTTTCGTGAAAATTTAAAACTTGTGTCAGTATCAATAACCCCATTACTCAGTTTATTATTTCAGTCATTTTTAAAAAACATTTATGCAGTAGCTGAATGAAAAAGGTCCCAGTTAATCACATTTATATGAGAAGAACAAATGGTTGATATGGACTATAGCTTTATAAAATTGACTTGTATAATCATGGGAAAGTTAATTTCAGATTATATCCATCCGTCAATTCTGACGAAAGACTAACTGGCTATTTTAATTGCATCATATTATTAGGTATGGTGTTTCGTCTGAAACGCTGCTGTTGGCCAAACTTCACGAATCTCAGAACTATTGAATGTTATTCAGTGGTGGAGTCTGTTATCTTAGACTTGTCAAAAGCTATTGATATGATACCGCATCGTTCATTGATTAAATTGCGGAAAAATTAGAGAGTTGTAAACATAACAGCTCCATGAGAAAGTGATTTTTCGCAATTAAAAGAAATGACGATGAAAGTTTTAGGAGGAGTAAATATATAAATGGGCGGTATTTCAAGGCATTTAACTTTGGTCATTTGCGTTCTTAGTTTTTATATATGGCCTTTCCTAAGGTATAAAATCATATATCAGACTTTTCGCGAACATATGTACAGTGTATCGGAGCAATAAATCATACGATTGAAATACTCTTAAAAATTATTTATTTGTAGTGATTGAGTGGATAAATGTTAATATAATATTGATTAATGTTATTGAATGTAGCTGTACAACTTTAACAGTGGAAAAGGATTGGAAAATACAAATTTTTAGAACAATGGGTCGCGATGTATCAAAATGCAATAGTATGAAATATTTAACTGTTAAGCTGAACATAGGGAAGGTTAGGGAATATATACTTAACGAAATCATATTAAATACTTCGAAAACCTAAATTTTGCTTTGGAATCCTTATACAAACGTAAAACACGTGGTGCATATAGGTATGACTTGTCCATTTTAAGAGTTCACCGCATATGAGGGAGGATCAACATGAGAGAACATTAATAAGCAAAGTGTAAAAATTCAAAGAAACGCCACTTGGAATACTTTGGGTAGGCATAAGGGTATTCATAATACCGTTTTGTATATGTTAACATATTTGGAGAGGGAAAAAAAAGACAGAAAATTAGTGCAAGGCAAATATCTGAGAGGAAACATAAGTAGTAAACGCAAAAACCAAGCATATTTTTCAAAATGACTAAAAATTTGATAAAAGCATGAATGGAAAATGGTAAAAAAATCAAGATTTACCTTTTGTCATTCTTAAATAGTAATTCCAAGTCAAACATGAATAAGGCAAACCCTTTCCCGTGAAGAAATACTTAAGTATATCAAAAAGGGACCACAGAAATATCTGTCAATGTTTAGGAAGTAAATAAATTATTTAAATTTGTTTTCACCATTAAGAATTTATTTATGTTACTCTTAACTCTTACATTTACCATGGGTACCATTGAAACCAAACAGCAACTACGTTTTTGAGTAAAATATAAAAGCATTAAAGCTTCAAAGGTCATTCATCCTAATTGCTTCTCATCGATGGACCTGAACCTAAATGTGAGGTAATTTAAAAATTGAATTACTTTTTTGGATTCTGTTGATCATAAAGAGCCGTGAGCATGAAAAAAATTAAGGGATTATTTACAAAATAGCAGTGTATATATTAATAAAATAATTTATATTAAATGCCATTCAATATATATTGCTGGACAATTTAAGGAAAGAACTTGTGTTAATGATTCACTCGATGGACGAATTCAAAATTTAAAGGCAGCTTAAACGCATGGTCTACAAATTTCCAGAAGCAATAGTTATTACCGTTCGTCATCATTGATTTTATTAATTTGAACTCAGTAGAAACTATTCATCGGAGAGGGGAAATAATTGGATCAAAATTGTAGACCAATAACTGTTGCACGATTAGCTTGACAGAAAAAGTTAAGCATCGAGGAAGTGTTTGATGGGCAGGTGACATCGATGTATTCTGTAGGCGTTTAATGTGTCAACTTTTTTAAGTGAACAGGCCAAACGCAAGACGTTTCATTACTATTCTACACCACATACTGCAGGAAGAGTATTGAAAAAATTTCAATAAAAAAATGATTCGATCAACAAAGAAAATAAGATATGATCTTCTTTTCTGCATTATTTATTCAACATCCGTCAGATTTCGCATTTAAATTCTCTTCTCCCACATATACTACTTCGAATACAGCTAAAGTTCTGTTTAATTTTGTTTTCATTTCACCAGGAACAAGAAAAGGTTTAGTAAATAAATAGCTCTCGTAAATTTCAAAAGGTATCAATTTACTGCAGGAACAAGTAAGTAATTATACAGTAAGCATATTTTTATTTCCACGTTCATGGAATATCTCTATTAATCTATTAGACATAATTTACTCTGTAATTAGTAACACATTTTTATTTTTTATGAAAATGGTTGCATATGATGAAGAAATGTCAAACTACTACAAATATTTTCGGGCAAATTTTATTTTACTTGTCTTAAATATTAATTAGCCAATAAGTGACTACTTAAATGAAGCACTCGATGGCAATAAAATTCTTTTAGATCTTTTCAAAAGTACTACTTTGATTAGAACGATTTCATTGAAAATTTAATGAATTCGTTCTTGAATAAAGTATGAAGCATGCTACGACTCAATTGGGGACGCACCGTAAATATTTATGAAGCAAAACGAATATGAAAGCGCATGCTCGCCGTTTCATTGCCTGAATTTTCCATAAAAGTAGAATTGCAACTGTGTGAACGAAGTAAATGCAACCGTTTACTGAATTCAACTTGCCAGCACCCTGCCGTATTTCTCTGTCTAATATAAGACAAGATGCACAGTAAAAAATAAGGAAGACTATATTTACGCATCATGCAAACGTACACAGACGCAAAAATATATTCTTGAGTGAGAGGAAGATATATATGTTTATACATATATATATATATATATATATATATATATATATATATATATATATATATATATATATACATATATATATATATATATAATATTGCGTGTATTGCAGAAAATAGGAATCGATTGGAGGGACAGGAGACTGATCCGCAACCTGTACATGTCTCAGACTGCTCAGGTGCGAGTGGGGAACGGAGAGTCCGGATGGGCAGTGTTAGGAAGAGGTGTAAGGCAGGGTTGCCCATTGTCACCGGTGCTGTTCAGCGTATGTGTAGAGGAAATGATTAAAGAGGCATGGGAAGAACTGGAGGTAGGAATGAAAGTCGGAGGGGAATTCGTAAAATCGGTTAGTTTTGCTGATGACCAAGCATTAGTTGCTCAGTCAGCCAAGGGGTTGCAAGCATTGCTGAGTGAATTGGAGGTTCAGTGCGATAAATATGGGATGAAAATCAATATTATTAAAACAAAGGTTATGCGATTTTCCAGAAAGAAAAATACTAAGCTAAATATTAAAAATAGGCGGGGAAAAAATAGAGCAGGTAGAGCAGTTTACATATCTCGGAAGTGTTTTGGACCAATACGGTCAAAGTGGTAGGGACGTAAGGAGAAGAATTGCGCTAGGCAAAGAAGGCTTTCTCAAGGAGGAGGGAGTTGATGACGGGGACGTTGAGTAGGGATGTTAAGACAAGACTCGTAAAAACTCTGATATGGAGCGTAGCTATGTACGGCGCGGAAACGTGGTCGCTGAAGCAGGAGGATAGACGTAGATTGGAGGCTTTTGAAATGTGGGTGTTGGGAAGAATGGAGAAGGTGAAATGGACCGAAAGGAAAACAAATGAGGAAGTACTAGGAATGGTGAATGAGGAGAGGGGTTTGTTGAGAGAAATCCTATGGAGGCAGGAAAAATGGATGAAAGGCGTATTGAGCGGTAGTGGAATGTTGAAGAGGGTAATATAGGGGAGAATGTTGGGCAAGCGAGGAAAGGGCAGGAACAGGATAGGGATGTTGGACGGGATGAAGGGAGGAAAGAAGTACACCAAGATGAAGAGGGACCTGATATAGATTAGTTTGCTAGGTGGGGAGTCACAAAATGTTTATTTGATAGTCGTGTCCGTCCAAAAACCTACCTTAAACGGTAGATTACCTAATTATAATATATTATATACACATACTGTATATATGTTATATATATATATAGTATATATATACATGTAATGTTCTTCTCTGCCTTCTACGTGGGTGAACCACCGATACTCAACTAAATCTGCCTTCTTCCTTAATTATTCCATTCCTAGCCACACTGCTTCCCACGACCACTCTTTTAATGACTAATTCTCTTTTTCGGTGACTAAAACCCTTCCCAATTCTGCAAATAGCATAGAGGTGAGAACCCGCGAGATGTAACGACATCTGGGTCCGCCATTCATTTACACCTCCCGGACTGAAGTCGGCCCACTGATTCCCGCTGATAGCCGCCTACACATCCCTTCCCGACTTCTTGTCTCTTTCCTATACGTCCCTTACCCCTCCTCCTCCCACCCTCTACACATATACACTCCGCTCTTTCCCCGAGAACGGAATTCTGAATTCTGATCCGAAACGTCAAGACTAAATATGGGAGTTTCTGTCCTTTCTTTGTGATTCTGCGTTTAAATAATTTGATATATTTGTGCCGCCGCCGAAGATCATTCTTTTATGAAGATTAATTTTTATATATTATATCATTATTCAGTTCTCTACCGGTTAAGGTTGTTGTAAAAATATTTTGTGATGCCTAACACAACACAATCTAGCAGCCTACTGTACATCAAGTCACTCTTCATCTCTGTGAACTTCCTCCCTTCCCTTCCTCCCTTTATTCCGTCCAACATCCCTATCCTGTTCCTACCCTTTCCTCGCTCGCCCAAATTCCTCCCCTTTATTAGAGTCTTCAACATCTCACTGCCGACCACTACGCCCTTCATCCATTTTTCCTGCCTTCTTAGGATTTCTTCTAAAAAAAACCATCTCCTTGCCCACCATACCTAGTACTTCCTAGGTCCGCTTCCGCCGTACATCACTACGCCACATATCAAAGTTTTAATGTATTTTTTTAACGTCCTTACTCAAATTTCCTGTCGTCAGCTTCCTCCTCCTTGTGAAAGACTTTTAATAGCGCTATTTTTATATTTACGTCGCTACTACTTTGACCATGTTGGTCCAAAACACTTCTGAGATACGTAAACTGCTCTACCGCTCTTTGGTTTTGGACTTCTAATTTAATGCTTACCTTTGCCTTTTCCTTTCAGGGAAATCGTATAACTTTGGTTTTATTATTATTGATTTTTATCCTATATCTATCGCACCGTGTTTCCCATCCACTCAGCAATGCTTGAAACCCCTTGGTTGACAGACAAACTAAAGCTTGGTCATCAGCAAATCTAATTGATTTTAGGAATTCCGCTCCGATTTTCATTCCTACCTCCAGTTGTTCCCATGCCTCTTTAATCATTTCCTCCACATATGCACATATAGTATATAAAATTTAGACGGCACACAAACATACACATACATAAAATAAAATGTATAAATATATGTGGATATATATACGCATGTGTGTGTATGTATATTATATAATATTCTCTTGTCTGAGACATTAAATGACTTTTGGCATTGGAAAGAAAAATAAATATATTACAATATATGTCTAGGCAGCGTTAAATGCAGCCTTGGCAGGAGGCCGTAGCAAGAATTTTTTGACAACTACGTCAAGATATTTGTGCTGTAGTCTTAGAGGATTTGCTTCAAACCGCAAAACGATGACACAGGTTTTCTAAAAATAGTGATAATTGGAGATGAGTCATGGGTTTACGGTCATAACACTGAAAGAAGTGACCAGTCTTCCTAAGAGTTGGTTGACGAGATAGAGGGGAATGCGACGAGGCTGCTGATCACCATTCCAAAGAGGATAGATTTTCCTGAATTTCTCTATGCCGATTTTCTTAACAATTATATATCCTAAAGCCTTCCTTTGGCAAATGATTCGGAGCACTTGGGCGTTTTAAAACATCGCAGATCTCAGGGTAAATTAAGTTTCCTTGTGTTGTAAGTTAACAGAACTGAGTTCTGTTCCTAATTCCTCTTGAGAAAGGTAGTTGCACCACCGAAAATTCGAGAACTAGTGAGTTCCTCTTTAATATGTTTTAGTTTCTGTGTTTGCTATGACTATTTAGTGAATTTTATTGTGCACGTTCGTGGCTTTTCCAAGAAAGTGAATATATATATATATATATATATATATATATATATATATATATATATATATATATATATATATATATATATATATATATATATATATATACGGTAATAACATAAAAACAAGATTCACCAAATCTCTTGTAGTACTACGCGGTTCCAGCTCTTTTCGATTATTTTTTGGCAGGCAAAAGATTCATTTTGGGGAGAATGCAGGAAGACGCGCGTGTAAGAGTAAGTAAAAGCTAGAAAGCTAGATATTAAAAATCCTGGGCATATGAGATCTCGGCGTAGGAAACTGCACACGCAAGCGGGGCTTGAAAGAGTGGACGAGAGGCAGAACACTCGCGGTGGAGGAAAAATAATAAGAAACATGAGACTGGAATTTCGAAAAAGAAAACAAAACGTAGCCAAGCCGCTCACTAAGGGAAGGGTTAGTGGCGATCGGAGTCGAGATCGGAAGGGAGGTGGGAGATTGGTGAGGCAGGGGGGGAATGGGGAGGGAGGGGATCGGATGGGAGGGGCGGCAGGCATCGCGCGGTGGTGTCCCTTTGTGTAGCCGCGATGCCTTGGCGGGTAGGAAATGGAATTGGCGGGAACGATATGGGAAATTCCCGCACCGGATCCCCTCACCGATGCACCTCTTAATGCATGCACCCCGCCCTACCCGGGGCTGTGCGGCATCCCCCGAAGCACGGGTAGCAATCACCATATCCTCCCATTGATCCCTCCATTTCCTGGAGCCGACTTCACGCCTTTCCAGAGATATCCGACATGATCACCTTTCCCCTCGACCCCCTCCTCCCACGCGCACCATCACCTTTGCCGCAGCATTATTACTGGTCCAGGCCCGTAGTGCAGTGTCATTAACCACCACCGATCCGGAGGGCGCGCTCACGAGCACATATATCCGTGTGAGTGTGTGTGTGACACCTCCGAACACACACCACGGCCACGTAAACAAACACACACGCGCAGGCACCCACACACACACACACATACAAGCATACCCGTCCCACACACTTGGCATTGCGGCCACAGAGAGACCATAAATCCCGTGCCTTCCGCGGCGAACCGTGCATTAGAATATCACGCAGCACGAATTCACTTTGTGGGATAGAAAATTGGAATTTGGTGTCGGGAGATGA
>CM073773.1:104873588-105073588 GCA_037158775.1 Hetaerina titia | reverse complement strand
GATGAAGATGGAAGGAGTGGTCTGAGAGGAGTGGCGGTGGAAGGCGACATCCGATGAGGAACTGTGGAGTGAAGGGTAAATAGCGTCGGCATCGGAGCAGGCCAAGGAGCGGCTGGAGGAGGGAGAATGGAGCGTGGGACATAGTGGAGGAGATGGGTGGGACGAAGAGGAGTGCGGGTGGTGTGGACGAGGGAGAAAGCTCCTGGATGGTTCGCGGAAGAGAAAGGCGGCCGAGCTAAAGTCGCTCTTGGGACGCGAGAGAACTTCATGGGAAAGGGATGGCTTCCCTGCCAGGGAATTGATTTAATCCTTCGCCGGGACCCGTTACTTCCCATTCTGCGATATTAGCAAAATACCTGAGATAGAGGAAGTCTATCTTTTAATATGAGACGGCTTTCATCATCCTAACGGTATATGCATAAAGGTGATTTTCGCGGTATGCACGTCTATCTACACTTATTTATTGCCTTTCGATGAAAAAAAGATTTTTATATACTACTTTAATAGGATCGAAATCATTAAATTCATAAAAGAATAGAATAAAATGTAAATGTAATATTTAGAACGTCGGGCATTTTTCCAAATAGTTACAGTTTTAGAAAATAAATACTAATTATTTAATATTGTAATGTAAATAATGTAAATATTAATTATTATTTTATAGTTTTGTCTTTGTTGATGTAGCACTCTGCGAGCCACCAATAGGGTGTGTGGCAGGGATTGATTACACACTAGACTGCCCTTGGCCCAAAACACCTTTCCCTCCTAGGACGGGCGATGGAATAAACCTTTTATTTAAACGGTATTTTACTCAGTCTTATGAAGGTACCCATTGCCAACTTTTCACTGTTAAATAACAGATGATTCCGTAATTATGAATACGACATATTTAAAAAATAACTAATTATGTCCAATAAACAAGCTAATACAGTACTGCAAGGTAGGTTTCAATTAATATCAGTTTGCATGTTCTGTTCTTCACCTGGATATCATCAGATTCGCATTGTATACCGCATTACTGGTAAATTTATCAGAAAATGAAAATAATATCTGCAGTTATGACGACATTAAGTCGAATTTGGCATTTTTTTAAATGTAGTTGAGTTAATCTCGTTTAACAACATTTTAAATCAATATTTTTCCACATTTCACTCTTGTTTCAACATTAAAATCACGTTATTGAAGCTGATTTGTCTCAAATTTAATGAAAATATTAGCCGAGGATAAGCAAATTTAATGGGTAGAAAATCGTCCGATTACGTTTTTAAGGATAAAAGGAAATCTATTGTGCGTTAGAGTATTGAAAATGTTGACATTTAAATAGTTTCTATTCGCGACACAAACTAGCGAACGGGCGAAATAATTAAATTGAGTGTGAATAGAGCACTATTCGGGATGTAGCTCAAAGATTAGAAGAAATTTTTTAAAGTTTGCAAAAGTTGATAATTTACCCACCACGAAGAGATACACTTAATGATTACACGAATAATAAACTGCCAGGTAAATGACAAATTATTAGAAAATCACTAATGCCTGGTCCATAATTGAGGAAATTCAGTTCGTGATAAAATAAATAGTACGCGTGCACACCATGTCGGTTACACCAATTTTTGCCGATAGTTGTGAAAGGAATTTCACATAAATTAAATTAAACTGCATGCGTTTAAAATAGCACCAAGCATTTGTTATCAGAAAACAGCAATTGGACAATCAATTATTCAAGAAAGAACTTGAACATAAATTTATAAAATTTAAATAAAACGGTTTCTGGCGTAACTTGGTGGAAAATCTTCATACTGACTTTTAATAATAAAACCACTTTACTTCTTATGATGTTATGATTATGATGACCTGATTTATGATGGGACCAGATGATGTTGTGTTATAACGAAACCTGGGTAGCAAAAATTAAAAAGTTTATGTGGAAAAGTAAAGTGGTTTTATTATTAAAAGTCATTATAAAATTTATTAAATCTGACCTGAAGGGGGAACACGAAGATGACAATGAAAAGCCATCGAAAGTGAATCGAAGTCAGTGAAGAGAGGCGTGCTCTCTTGAAATGGTGGTTGTTGCAAGTAAGGCTGGAAAAGTCGAGGCGACAGCTGTTGTCAGCGAAAGATCTCTTTAATTAATAAAAATTGCCCGCGCCGTTAACAAATTCAATCACTTGATAATTCTAAGGACATACGTACACGTTAATATCAATGTGTACAAGGTAAGGCCATGTTTAATTTAAATAATGGTAAAACATTCTAAGATATTAATCATGGTCAAAATGAAAAAATTCATTTTGGTAAGGATACTTTGATGTCATAATATACTATTTCATCTCCAATAATGCAAACAATGAAACTCAAATACAAGAATGAGGGGTTATTTAAACGATCGCCTATTGTATTATTTCCGTCGGGTTGATTGATAGAAATGCGATTGAAAAACAAATGCATCCCATTTCTGTCCAAAGATTTAAATCGGTGGGTATTTTAAAATAGTGTTCGTCCACTCAATCAACTGCAAATGTGCTAAAGAAATACTAGCATTACCAATGATAATAAGAGGGCATATGGGACAAGAAGTTTAAACACAGCGGTGTACATAAATCAATTGCATCGACCCTTGCGCGTATTTCCAAGGGAAATAACGAAAGAGTACGTTTTAAATTAATATACTTTGTAACTTCCACACAATATTTATTCGTACTACCGGTTTCAACGCTTCGGCGTCATCATCAGGTACAAAAAAAGGTATTTTACCTGATGATGACGCCGAAGCGTTGAACCCCCTGGTACGAATAAAAATTGTGTGGAAGTTACAAATTATATTCATTTAAAACGAACATGAACCTCCACAAGTTGAGCCTGAGACCATTAAATTCAATGAAAGAGTACATCAATTTGGGCTTGCGCTAAATATCAATCAATAAAAAATGTGGTTTGATTATTAAAATTCAAATATCAATCAATTAAAGTGGACGATTGCAACAGATTTGAGGTTTGGGAGAAAGAGAAAGTTTACGCTAAACGGTAAAATAGGAGGGCAAATACTAGAGGAGGTGGGACCGATTACTAATCTCGGAAGTCTATTGGACCGAAATCACCAAAGTCAAGACAAAAGTACATAAGGAGAGGAATTGTGTTAGGGAAAGTAGCTTTCACAAGGAGGAAGAAATCGATACGAAAGAGAAGTGGACTGAAAGGAAAACAAGCGAGGAAGATCTAGGCATGAAAGGGGAGTAGAAAAAAGTGTTGGACGAAATCAAAAAGAGATAGGAAAGATTGATTCAGGCCATTTTGATTGGCGATGGAATGTGGAAGACTGTGATAGACGGGAGGACGTTAAGCAAGCGAGGAAGAGGAAGGAATAGAATAGCCGTGTTGTATGTAAAGAAAGGTATGTGCAATTGAAGAGAACAACTAGAGGAGCCGATTTCAGGTTGTGGTTTTTTTAGGATAGGCAAGTAAATGTATTTTTGTATAATATATTAGGTTGTGTCCATTTAAAACCTATTTTACCACCAGAATACTAATAATAATAATATGCAATTAAAGGTTAATCGTTGAATTTTATTTCTCCTCTCAATAGTTTATGTGCAACAAAATTAAATACTGAGATTAAATAAGTTGTAGTTTTTGCCATAACCGTAAAGCCTTGAATTTTGATATTTAAATACCTTATGGATACATGGGAGATGTTCTCGATCGTGTATTAACATCTTAAACTAAAATAGACAATTTTATTTAAATATCTCTCATCAAAATATTCTTTGGTAAATATAGACATCCAAATTTTTAACCTACCGACGCATGCGTAAAAATATTTTCAATTTTTATATTCAAACATTTTCGGTTCAATTCATCGTAAGAAGTTTTTAACGGTTTTTCACCGATTTATTTTGTTAACCTTGGGTCTTTTGAAGTTACATTTTTTGCGATGTTATGGACAAACAGACCTATCACTAGAATATCACTTATTATATTTGAATACAAATAATAGTACAAGAAATTAATTCAAATTTGTTTTTCAGAAGATTACCTCCATTAATGTCTAAAAATAATGTCTAACGACTTAACTGGAAAATTCCTCCATCATTTATTAACGTTTGAAGCTCACTGTACTTCCAATACGGTTCAAAAGGTATTTAAGAAAAGATCGGTGATTTGAATACAATTTTCTCTTAATTGCAGCCCACCGTACTTGATCCAATATACATTAAAGAGAGTTATAAAGACGCAACGGTTACCTGTCACATTACTAATCGGCCGATTGCAACGTCCTCAAAAACGTTCCTCAAAAAACCTCAAACCGAGTCCAATGTACATTAATATCCCAAATGGGCCGCAAGGCAAAATGGCATTGTGATAACAGGTCAAGTTGTGGACAGGTGAGTTACCGCTCAACGTTCCCCAAGCACCTGATTACGTTCCACCAATTCGCGTACTTTAAGAGCCAAAAGGAAGAGAAACAAACTCCGAGTTCCCACTCCGGGGTCCCCCATCCTTTCCCTTTCCCGTTTTTAATTTATTTTTGGCGATTATGACTTGAATGTTTATGCAACCCCAGATATGCAAATTAATACATGGTAGCGAAACACGTAACAAATGCCCATGGTGAGACGAAAAGCTGTTTTAGGCGAGATAAAATACCAAACAAAAACGAGCCAAGATAGGACAGAGCCTGGGAGGAAGAGGAAGAATTTTGGGGATATTTTCTCAAAAAATACTATTTTCATTGCTTAAAACTAGCTGACTGATTATTTGATTTTTAAATACTCCTAAGATATGTGTAACTGTTCCTTCACCATGCATGCTAATTCCATTAAGTGGAATGTACTTCGTTCATATTTGCACACTTTCATGACGGTTCGCGTAACAGAAAAGTACAAATGAAGTGAATAATAATATGAATCAGTATCTCAACGGGAATTTGTTGAAAATATTTAATTTTTACAAAGCCGAAAACTGTGAAATTTAACTTTCCAAACTCTATTATAAAGAACAATCATATAAACGAATACTAAACCAAAGAATAGCCATAGCGCGAGATTCGAACCCCACAACTTGGGATTTTAACACTTACTTACGTTATCCCGTCTCAACTGACACCAGAAAATACTATATTTCCTCATTCTGAAAAATAATTTTTTGTGATGGAAAGAAAAAAGATTTAAAGTTCGCGAATGCAACACCCTTTGTTTGAGAGAAGTAGCTACCATTAAATTCCAGTAAAATACGTGGCAAAGAGAAAAGAAAAGATCAATCTTATCTAAAGTCTAGAAACACAATCGAGACCAAGTCGCAGACAAAGTTAAATATGGAAGAAATGAAGGTCGTTATTTTGAGGATTCATGGTTTACTAACTGTACGCGACGCGATTGAACACTACGGCTGCTTTACGTTCTAAATGAAAGCAAAAGTACACTGCCTGCAAATCCAAAAATACGCTGCTTGGAGATAGTAGGACGAAAAGAAAGCAAAATATATATTTTTGGTGCAAACTCAAAGAGGGAAAAATTTCTTGTGCAAAGTGAATCTCAAAAATGATCATTGATGAGCTTAATTCTTACAACATAGCATTTTCTCCTGGATAACCTTATTAATTGAGATATATGATAAATTAAGAGAGGATAAAGGTTTACTTCCGTCTACTACATCTACCAAATGCTAAACTCTGTTGAGCAAACATTTGATTATGATTCTGGCGACGCATGGGACATTTTATGTAAGTTACTCAGATTTATAAATTCATTATTGAAACTTTAAGGACTTTAAATAGTCAAATATTATGTATATGTTATATTTTTTAGCAACACTACATGTCGTCTACCTATTTCATAGCAAAATTGCTGTATACAATAGGTTAATTGATGAGACTCTCAAAGTAATAAATTATACTAAATCAGAAATGGCAAATATTTCAGCATGTATATTAATTGAAATTGTTAAGAAATAGGAGTAAATAGTAAATTTTGCTACGCACAAAGAACTTATGGTTGTTTTAAATGAAGTGAAAAGATATGTTACTTGAAAATGTAAGCCTTATAACGATAACAACAGAGAATACTATGCTGTGAGTATACTCTCTGATAGTCTTCTCTCAAATACCCATTGTTCTGAAATGGAAGGAGCTATTGAAACAATAATACTTTTATTATTCTCACCAATAAAGATTTTCTTATCATAATCTGAGCGTTCATTGTCGGAAATATCCATTCCCAACACACAATTCCCCCTGTGCTTTGCGCTAAAAATAAAAATATAGAAGCCATAAAAATAAGCCAAAAGTGCCGGCTTCGCGCAGTGGAGCGAGGCGATAGAGTCACTAAAATTTTATCACGGCATGAAAATCGAGTTTCTGTTAGATTACGTGAAATAAAGACTCGACTTACAGTTTTGTGATCGAAAAAATTGTTGCATTTTGAGGTTTCAATACGAGAATGCGCGTGTGTATGCTCTGGTATTTCAACGTCAGTTGTCTCAATAGGTACCTGAATTATATCATAACAATTACTCCTGTTCCATACCACCGCTGGAGAAAAATCGTTTCCCAATCAATATAAAAACTGTACTTCGTATAGTATATTCTGAAATATAAATATTAGTTTATTCATAGAAAAACTCTAAGTATTGTACTTGAATTATGTAAATGTAATGTACTCCATAAGTAATGTAAACACAAAATGAAGAATAATTCAAACAATAATTCAGGTTTCTAGGATCCATAAACTATAGGAAATATGAAGTTTCATATTTTCAATTGTATGTAGTAGCATCGAGAGCTGTCTTTGCTGAATACATGAACTGTCTTTATTTAAGAGCAGTAATAATATCAGTCAATACGTCCTAATTACCTCCTGTGGAAAAAAACCGCCCAAGTTTCACCTTCCCACAGTTTAAATCTCTACCCCCAAATATTATTGGTAATTATTACTATGTGACTTACGATTAATTCATACATTATTTAAAGGATTATCACCAATCACCAATATCATTCAAACATATAGAGTTTTAATGCATAAAGGAGACTTCTCTGATAACCCGCTTACACAAATTCCGAAAGAAAGTATTCTGAGCTATTTTTATCCCACATATATCTTCATTTTCAAACAAAGATGCGTGAAATAAGTTTACGTTAAAGATCTATTTTTAAATTCGACCACTTTATAAAGGCATTGGATTAAGAACTATTTCATCCTTGTTTTCACTATTTTTGTCATTGGTAGATTAATTGACATCGTCTGACCCAAATTTAAGGGAATGAAGTCGGGAATCAAGTTATCACTCTGTATTACACAAAGGTTTTCGTTTGACGTGATACCACTTAGGTTTGATCACAGAATGGCATAATCATGTCCCAAAGATATGGTATGGAATATACTATTTAATTTATTATTACCATTGATGTATGTTTATATTGTCATGTATTATGAACGGATTTTAACGATGGACAGTGTGCTGTTTGCATTGTGTGAAACTAGCCCATGTATGATGGTAAAGGTGTGGTTGGTAATATTTAAGTGTCATATTTAGTAAGAGCGTCTGTTCTTCTTGTGTATGTATGTGTATGTAAAATTGACCGTTGACCAGTCCAGGCCTTTGCCACCAGGACAATTTCCTAATTGCAATGAAATTTATATAATGATATTGATTATAATTATTTAAGAATGGCAGATAAAATCTAGGATGAATACTTGAATTAGTACTTACAAATCGAATTCGATGTCAACTGGTGAATGAACGAATTATTTGTACTTTTATTTAAAGTGAAATTGTCGTCACTTTGACAAAAATGTCTTATGGTACGTATCAAAAGAGGAGTTTAACATAATCAATAAACCAAAGAGTCAATATTCCCTAAAATATGGACAGCAGCACATTACTGAATCTTCAGCAGGTATTAACATGAAATTCTCGCCAATTTTTGAAGAGTTAAACAAATTAACTTTGTGTAAATTTAAATAAATTCATTTTTAATAATACTACCCTTGCCCAAATTGTAGGGATAAATGACGGAGTATAATTTTAACTAAAACTTGGGTTGGTTGTGAAAATAGCGTTCGTGATAATTAACTAATATTCAGGCATAAGAGTGTATTATCCATATCTCTACGCACAATTCTCCCTTCATCCAAATGGGGTTGCTGTTTTCTGAATGCGTCCCGAAAAAAATACCACAGAGTCAGCAAGCTAACCTCGCGGACACCCTTTTCCAAAAGAATGGCGCGCGGAGAATTTCCATTCGGTAGCTTCAGGGTGTGAAAACTGATATATTTCAAGCTGCGAACCCACACGCACGTATAAGTTTAAGCTCCAAAATGTAGAGAGGACTGAACGGTTTTAAAGCTAACGCCTCTATTCGTGGATATTTTTTAATAAAAGGATCCGTGGCTGTTGTAATTAATATAATCGCATCTTTGATTTTTTAAAATGAATTTGGCGGGAGAATTATACCGAATTCGATTCCCGGTAACATAGTATTCTAAAAACAAAACCGCGTGTGTGTTCTTCAAGAAATTCAATCCAGTCGGGGCCCACTGAGGCCGAAACACAATTTCAGTAGGCCAACTAAACTATTCACGATCCCACGCCCACATCGCTCCAATATTTCCCGACGCTACGTTCCTTGCCACCTGTGTCACATTCCGCGGTCGCATCTCGCCGAACTTTACTCGCCTCGTCCATCCCCCTCCACACCCTCGCCTCACCACCCCCCTCCCCCGCTCCATTCAAACGCCCCCCCCCCCTTTGCCCCTCGGCTTACGTCGTCTTTCCACTCTGGCGGTCCCCAAGTTGGGTCGTTGAGCCTCGCCTCCGCTATTTCGGCTCGGGACTCCCGCCCTTCCCCTCCCTCACCCCGTCATCCTCCCTCCCCCACTCATACTATACACCCGCCTACCGCCCAACTCGACCCATTTCGCACGACATTACCCGTTCTTCCGATGCGTCACTACTCTTTTCGCTTTCTGCTCCTGTGAAAGGGCTTATGCACGCGAGTGATTTCCTTCTTAACGTTTATTAGATCGAATTATACGGGCCTCCGTTTGCACGGTAATCATCATAGGACACCCCTGCGACTAGCAAACGCGTAATGGTCCGCGAACCCTCAAAAAGTTGTACCCTTGAATACACGTCGAACGTGAATGGAGAGAGACGCGTTGCGGCTTTCATATCACTCAAACTGCTTGCATGATAAAGCCGAAACAACGCGAGGCCAAAGCATCACGCTCTTAAAATTAAATCAAAGGTATTCAAGCACATTAGGTATTCATCGCATTTGATATCACTCGGCAATAAAATGCTAATTTTAAACGGTTACATGTAACATATCACACGATCTTTAATGCTTTTCACCAAATTACAACATAATTCTCTTTGTGAATGTAATCATGTAATTGTGTAAATGTTCATAGCTATTCTTTTAGAAAATACCAGATATTCAGGTTAAAAATTTCATGGGAATATATTCATGGTTTACAAATTTAAAAAATATAAAAATAATTTATATATTATTAACAAAACTGCGAGGCTCACAGAAAATCATTAGTTTTCCCCGGTATTTTTAATTGAGCACGACCAATAATTGAATTTTACTAAATGACAAAGAATAATCCAGAAATATGACGAATTGTTGTTTTCGTTCCGTTAAATTATTAGCCAAGATACACATGATGAAAGCAATATCCGCATAGCGGCTTCATTTCGTTGAGCAACACACGAATTAATATAATTTCCACAGGGAATTGGATTAGCTTATTCCATCAAGCTAATTCGTCATAACTTTATAAATTAAGAGACAATAGCTTTCTCAATTAATGAACCGCGTAATTTTTTGCAATTAGTACAAACAGCCGTTTTCAAGGGGAGTTTATGAAATAAACACTAAGAAAAAGAATCGGAAAGGCGGGTGCAGTCAGCGTGGTTTCTCGGCTTATACAATGCGTGTTCTAATTACTTATATATTTTTCCAGTATTTTTTTCTTCTGCATTAATGAATACATGGTTTTATGTGGTCTTAGACGTCATTACATCTTTGAGCATTTCATAAGACGTACAATACAAATCCTTGGGGGTATAGCAGACGGCCATGTGCCCACGTAAAAGAGAAAAAGCAAGCAACAATCAAATTTTATTGCCAATACCTGAGAGGGAAGAGAAACAGGATTTCGATTTTGGAGCCCTTTACCAAAAGATAAGAACGTGATCTCAATACTTTTCCTCGGAGTCATACCTCGTCTTATTTGATCTCCACGCAGTCTTTTGAAAGTGTTCACTCGCTCTCTTATCTTCATACCTGTAAGATGATCTATATTAATAATTCACTTTATTTTCCCACCACGCAGCATTTAACTTCTTCCACAAAATGATAATCCGGTCCAGTAATCGAAAACTTAAATATTATTATTGATCCCGAGGCTATTAATCATGCTTTCCATTATATTTACAATGATAAACCGCAACTAATCAAATAATAAATTCCTATCGTTTATACGTTGTTTCCATCATCCAAATGGTGGCAGAGAACACGTGTATAGAAATAATTCTACTTTTGCAAAACTATGGAGAACCTAGCGTTAAGTAAACAATTTTAATCCTTCTTAATTAAAGCTTGCAAAAATACAGTGCGTACCAGTAGTTTCGTTGAAACAAGATATTGCAGAGTTTAATATGTATACTCAATTGATCAAGAGAATGTAATGACAGGGAAAATGGCAACCTTCAGGGATAAAAATACTTTCTGGCCAATCTTGTAGCAGCGGGTATGGCTAAAAAAGACCTCGAAACTATAGACTCACAAACCTATTTGATAAATGTTGTTGTTTGAGAGAAAATCAATTGTTGCCAAAACAAGTTGTTTCCTAATCGCAATTACTTCCAATGTTACCTCTAGGTATGTACGTACTTTAATTCCTTGAATTCTAGTAAAATTGATGTAGACCGAAGAATAAACGATATGAATGGGTTGAAAGATTAGTTGTGAAATCTGAAGGCAATTCTCACCTTTTGGCAAGGAGAAGATGCAATGAAGAGGCAGGAAAAAAATCCCAGAAAGAAGTTGAAAGGGGATGAGGACGGAAAGACATGTAAAAGAGAGAATAGAAATGCCAATAGAGGGAAGGAGACAAAAGGGTGGAGAAAGAGGGAGCCACAAGAAACACAGAGCTAAAGCAGGTAATGTAATTCCAAGGGCAAACAGATTTTGCCGTGCCAGGTGAGTTTAAGGCTAAGGAAAGCCCGCGAAGAGGGCGCAGAGAAGCGCGAATGGATATCAAAGGCTGCAAACGGGCTGGGGGACGTGGGGAGGAATTGGCTTGGAGGGGAGAGCTTGGAGGGGCAAGCAAACATCGCGCTTTGCGGGTTTCGCTGCACTGGGATTTTTTCAAGGAAGATGAGGTTAGGGAAGGGGAATGAGCAGTTGAAGCGACGGAGATTTGGGGCACTATGCCTTCCATTGACAATCAAATGGGGAAGTAATTCGGATGAGCTCAGCACTAGATGAGGTAACACACTTCTGGAGAACAAATAGAAGAGTTGGTTTTTTTCATGGCATACGATTTCTAAATACACTCGATTCATTTATCGCCATACAACTTACTGGATGTTTACCATTATAGTTTCCATGAGCCATTCTTAAATGATAATGGTTGGATCAACGTTTCCAGCTTTTAAATGGAATTTATAATATTTGAAATTATACTTGACACTATAAATAAAATGTTTACTCATCAAACAAAGAGGGAAATCATTGTCCATGGAATAGAGCGTTGGAATTACACCCGCACTCTCCAGGTTTGATTCCCTTTTGTGTGAATTTCACACACTGTTTAGAATTAGGTGAGCTCTGATCAGCCATCAAACAAATCTTTGGGTTGAAAAGTGTGATTTGGTTTATCTAATGATTAAAAATAGGCTTTGATAAAGCCGATCGATTGCCTTATGAGTACAATAGTGCACTTTTTCTAGTGTGATTACAACGGGCATTCCTAGGTTGATTACAATTTCAAATCTCCATTTCAGACAAAGGAAGAAATATTTATTAAAAGTTATTTACTCAAATGTTACTAATATTTGAGGTAAATTGTTATCTTTTTGTATTTAGGGAAGACGTTCGATAGAGTAAATTAGGTAGAACAAATGAACGGATTGCCGAAGAAAGGAAGATATTTGAGGTAAAAGCCACTAATAGGCAAACTTTTACATAACCCCGAATACGCTGGCTTGTGTTTCGCTCGGGCTGTCAGGATGAGCAATGCAAGTATGAGTGACTGACAGATCTGTCCATCACCATCACCCGAAAACTTAAAGGTATTAGTTGAAAGCATGATAAGATTGACGCGGGAAAAGATGGAGATTGGAATAGTAGACGTTAGGAAATTTACAAACTAGTTATTTGCTGATAATCCATCTTAATTTCACTGGCTTAATCACTTAATCACTGACTAGTGAAATAATGAATCAAAACCCTATGTGCTTTGTATACAAAGTCTATTGTAAAAAATTCTTATGCAACAATCAATGTCGCTTTCTGTTGTGCTCCCATTGGTGAAACAACAACAATTTGTGATATTTCTCACCATTTGTTTTTTAACATTTCAATCACATATTTTCTCACAATTTATCGCCTACTTTTTATTGCATTTGAAGTTCCTCCTTCTGGCTGAACAAATAAATGAAATGCATTTCCTCCCAATCGCCTGCTACACGTACCATATACTTGCTATAATAATTTCCCTCCCTTAATATAATACTCTTGCCTTTCAATTTCTATTTAAACCAGAAAAAAATTAAATATGCGTGATGGTGTAAATTAAATGGAGCCCGAATGACCGATTGAATTAGTACTAATAAAGTTCCGACAGTTCATGAAAATATTTTCAATGATGGGATGTGGTCTGTGTGAGAGTGGGATTCGACACTTAGAAAGCAAACCCATTTAACCAGAAAAGGTTCTTTCTATTCAGTGATACTCCTCGCGAGAGAAAATTTCATTTTAGATTTCACTGAAAGTATTGCTTCATCACTATCACTTCTAACCACAAGCGTTTACCATCGAAAAACCTCGTTTTTGGGCCTGAGTGGAATATGATTTATAAAATGCATTTAAAACATCAGACAAAATGACCTTTTCAAAGAGAATATCTAAAAATATTCCATTATCTAAATAGTTCACCCGAAGGTTGATACAAATGTGTGATAAAAGACATGAGAATGTAAAATTCACCTAATCAGGACTTTAGAGAGAATCATTTTCTTTTCCTGTCCCACTATTAGGTTTTAAAAGAAATTAGAACTATTACCTAAAAATGGCGAACAATTATTTACAAAAACGTTCACTTACTACACGACTAATTAGTATTATTTAGGGTTTAACGAATGTGATGCCACAAATACATATTTTTATTAAATATAATTAATATATAATATAAGGGTTAAAAAGTAAAAATTTAATAAAAAGCAATTATAATTACAATTTAACTTTTCAGAATGCAATCACGTAGCTCACGCATTAAAGTAATAGTACAGCATTGTAATTAATTTGTGGAATTATGCATAAGTCAGAATAGAGTTAGATGCGTTAAATGCAGTGTTTAACCACAGTAATACAAATTGACGTACTTAGAAAATAATACGGTAAGAGAAGCTACTAATGTAATTGAAGCTTGGTACTTAATTAATTCTAATGTTTCCATAATCTTAACAAATATGTTAAAAATGACTGAAATGATTAATATGAGCTGTAGTTTTAACGGGAAATATCAAAATTTTATATTCGTGACAAAACTACCTGCACCTACTCATGTATGGATTTAAGTTAGTTTTAAGCAGCTGTGCTAAACCTTTTATATAGCCAGCATTCAAGTCACTGCGGTCAAAATATATAAATGTATGTCACTACAATGGACTGTTTCTCGTAGCGGGAGTTTCTGTCAGGTGTTTATGATTTTAGTTGTCACCCAAACAACAAAGCAACACAAACTTCCACGAAATGGATGAAGTCTACCCCATGCAAATGTCGGTTAGGTTTCGAGAATAGAATTCACGTTACTCTCCAGCAACACCAACATACGATCGTACAACATACTACGTCTAATAATATGTTTTCTCTAAGGTTATTTCAATTGATTATTATATTAAATTACTCAAAATATTCATACTAAGTCCGGGAAAAATAATATATATATTTTCAAATTGTAGATATTTTCCAGAAAAATAGGACATAGGGAATTTATCCAAAAAAATTAACACGAGAACGGATTAATTGCTCGCTAAATATCAAAATCGACCGTTTGCCAATTTTCCAGATACATCTAATATTAATTCGCAAACTATGATGAAATATATGTTCTTTTTAATAACATATTTCATATACGCGTATATATGTGTGTGCATTGATAGTCTGAAGTCTGACCTAAAGAAGGCCTCGGAGTAGGTCGAAAGCTCAAATCATCTACAGTGTGAGTGTCCTTTTACGTGTTATCTGTTTTATTCTGTGTTCTATTGTGCCGTCCAAAAGTTATATATATATATATATGGCTATGCGTGCCATGAAACGCACCGTTCATATCCTTTATGATGTTGTATGCTTGCTAACCTACTGTCCATTCTCCTCTTGTGTTTGTCAATTTCTCCTTTGGTGGGTGTAACAGCTCCCTAACGCCATCTTCTGGGTAATGATTCGGAGCACTTTGGCGCTTTATAAGATCGCAGATTTCAATGTAAAAGTACTCTTCCTCGATAGCTCAGGTGGTTTAGAGCATCCGCCCGGCAAGTGGAGAGATCCGGTATATATATATATATATATATATATATATATATATATATATATATATATATGTATGTATAATTATTATTAGGTAATCTACTGTTTAAGGTAGTTTTTGGATGGACACAACTATCTAATAAATATTATGTTCCTCCAAACCAAACCCAATCCAGAACCCTACCCAACATCAGGTCCCGCTTCATACATGTGTATTTCTTTCCTCCCTTCATCCTGTCCAACATCCCGATCCTGTTGCTGCCCTTTCCTCGTTTGCCTATTTTTCTCGTATTATATCCACAGCTACGAACCAAACTTTTGAATTTAAGGGATGGGTGCAGATCTCACTAGGTTCTATACTTCATGATGCTTGAAAATCATACACTCTGTGTAGAGGGCTTTCTTTACGCCCCCTTCAACCAGTGTTACAGTGTTTCCGTTCTAGCATTCCTTCCCCCATCCGATAAACCTAAAAGATTAAAAACGCCAAAAATGGCATTTATATGGCTGATCAAAGCATATAAACATCCGGGTCTCAATGTTGTTCACTAATTATTGAGGGTTGAAGCGGACAGGTGTGGATTTGTTTCATGTGGGATAGTAAGCTATTTTTTTTGTCCGCACACATTGTGTTATTCTTGGCCTGGGTTTTGACTTGTTGACTGCTGATGACGAATCTGTTGACACCTGTTGTAAGTTGGCACCTGGGTCGTAGATGTTGTAATGTCTGCGGATTCACTATTTGTTTTCTGAGCCGCTTGGGAATTATATCCACATCCTCCCTCTAATTCCTATCCCATCTTCGCTCCCCTCGGGCCTCCCTTCTCCCGTTCGCCTTCCACAGCCTTTTTTTCATCACTCCCCCACGACCCGTTATCTCTCTCCCACATACCTTTTACCAGTCAGTCCTAACTAATCTTCCGAGGAAGACGTAGCTTAAAGTTATATATTATTATTATAAGGCAATTTACCGGTTAAGGTAGGTTTTTGGATGGACACAACTATCAAATAAACATTTTGTAACTCCAAACAAAATCCAATTCAGAAAACCTAAGCTACATCACGTCCCTCTTCTTCTCTGTGTACTTCTTTCCTCCCTTCATCCCGCCCAAAATCCCGATCCTGTTCCCGCCCTTTCCTCGTTTGCCTAACATTCTCCCTTCTTCAACATTCAACTACCGCTCAATACGCCTTTCATCCATTATTCCTGCCACCATGGGATTTCTCTCAGCAAACCCTTCTCCTCACCCATCATCTCCAGTACTTCATCTTTTGCTTTCATTTCGATCCATTTCACCTTCTCCATTCATCTTTACACCCATATTTCAAAAGCCTTCAATCTACGTCTATCCTCCTTCTTCAGTGACCACGTAACCATGTTTCCTACGCTCCATATCAGAGATTTTACGATTCATTCCTTAACATCCCTACTCAACGTCCCCGTTATCAACCCCTCCTCCTTGAGAAAGCCTGCTTGCCTAGCGCAATTTTTCTCCTTACCTCCCTACTACTTTGACAGTGTTTGTCCAAAACACTTCCGAGATCCGTAAACTGTTCTACCTGCTCTATTTTTTCCCATATTATTTTAATGTTTACCTTAGCCTTTTTCTTTCTGGAAAATTGCATAACCTTTGTATTAATTAAATTGATTTTCATCCCATATCCATCGTACTGAATCTCCAACTCACTCACCAATTCTTGCAACCCCTTGGCTGACTGAGGAACTAACGCTTGGTCATCAGCGAACCTAACCGATATAACGAAGTCCCCTCCGATTTTCATTCCTACCTCAAGTTCCCCCCATGCCCCTTTAATCATTTCCTCCACATATACGTTGAACAGCACCGGTGATAATGGGCAACCCTGCCTTACACATCTTTCTAACACTGCCCATCCGGACTCTCCGTTCCCCACTCGCACCTGAGCAGTCTGAGACATATACAGTTGCGGATCTGTCTCCTGTCCCTCCTATCCATTCCTATTTTCTGCAATGCAAGCATTAATTTTTTCCAATCCACTCCATCTAACGCTTTTTCCAAATCTACAAAACAGGCAAATACGTCCTAATTGTATTTCTTATTCCTCTCGATTAGTGATGTCATTACTGCAATGGCATCACACGTACCTTTTCCTTTCCTAAATCGAAACTGATCATCCCTCAAGTAAACATTGGCCTTACTCTCTATCCTTTTGTTGATGATCCTGAGAATAACTTAAGCTGCGTGGGATATCAAACTTATTGTTCTGTAATCCTCACATGATGTAGCCTTTACCATTTTTAGAATAGGAACTAACACTGATCTCACGAAAACTTCCGGCCAGATTCCTTCCTCATTGATACTAAGAATTAGTCCATATAGGGGCTTCTTCCCACATTTTCCTATACATTTCAACAGTTCCACAGGAATGTTGTCCACTCCCATGGCCTTATTTGATTTCATCTCATTTAATGCCCTTTCTATTTCATCGTCCAGTATGCCTGGACCAAAGCTATCTTTATCTACGTCATGTTCCTTTTCTATGTCTAACCCTGTCGGCCTAAGTTCTTTACCATTCAGTGTTTCTATATATTCCTTCCATCTCTCTTGGATTTTTCCTGGTTCAACTATTATCTTACCCTGCTTATCTTTAACCGTTAATACAGATCTTGCCTTCTTACTTCCCGATAATAACTTAACCTTGTTGTACAGCGCACCAATGTCCCCTTCCTTTGTAAACTTTCCATATCCTCGCATTGCGTTTTCCACCACTCTTCTTTTGCTTTATTTGATGCCCTTCTCTTTTAATAACTCTTTGTACTTCATTTTGCTTAACTCTGTGTTTGCATTCTTCCATCTTCTTCTTTCATTCATCTTTAATCTCTCATCCGTTACCCAAGGTTTCCTTATCGTTTTCCCATTAACAGTTTCTATAGTTTCTTTGGGGGCTCTCGATATCACTTTCTTGATACATTCCAATTTTTCTTCGATAGTACTCAGCTCTTTACCGTCATTCATGATTTCTTCTACAGCCTGCTGATACTCCTTCCTTGTTAATCCATTTAATGCTTCTATATTCCATTTCCCAACCCGCCGCCCTTGCCTTATCTTCTTGAAACGAACGTTACATTTCATAACAATTTAATTGTGGTCAGAGTCCGCATCCGCTCCTGGGAAACTGTGCGAATTTATCACACTGTTCCTAAACATGTGCCTAACCATAATATAATCTAACTGATACCTTTCTGAGTCACCTGGCATTTTCCATGTATACCTACGCCTTTTGTGGTGTCTAAACCATGTGTTAGTGATGACTAACCCCTGTCTCCTGCAGAATTCAATTGCTTTCTCCCCGCGTTCATTCCTCGTGCCTAACCCATAATCCCCCACCTCACCACCATCTCTTCCTTCGCCTGCCGTCGCATTCCAATCCCCCATCACTATAAAATATTTCCCGGCAGGGACACACGCGATTATATCCTCAAACTCATCGTACATTCTATCGACTTCTTTCTCCTTGTGGTTGCTTGGTGGTATGTATACCTGAACGATGACCAAGTTCGTCGGCTCTGCTTTAATATCTACGAGTAAAATTTTATCAGTTGCTTGCTCTATGTTGACTACGCTTCATCCTAGACCTTTATTTAACATTACGGCAACCCCTCGTTGGCTCTCGACCCCGCCGCTGTATATCACCCTATAATTGTCACTCCAGTAATCCCCGCTATCCTTCCATCTCACTTCGCAAAGACCTAAAACATCTACATAACCTCTTTCCATTTCTCACTTAATATTTTCTAATTTGTCTGTCCTCGGCATTGTCCTGACGTTTCATGTTCCTATTCTAACTAATTTCGTCTTTTTCTGCGTTTTCTGTCTTGGTGCTGTTATTTTTCCCCTACAAGTGTGTCGTGGGATGACGACTGCGGAAGCCTTACCTTCCCCGCTGCCGGGCGCGACACACGGTCGCATCGGTCGAGTCATGTAGATGCCAGGACTCAAATTCTGCCTTGTGTCTATCATTTTTCATTGGAGTAATGATTGATATGGTTTCCCGTTGCCTTCCTATATAGTGTTTTTAACGTGACACGATCATTTAATGGTCGCCTCACTGGGGTCAGACGCCCTTGCCGCCACCTCACTGAGGTAGAGGCCTTGCGTGGACTGACTTTCGTCTGGCTCCTAACCTTCGACCTAACTGGCATGGGTCACCCTACCAAGAGCAATTATAAAAATACAAGTGTGCGTGTGGGTCGCAGTAGCATCAGGGGGAAGAGTTTACTGACCGGAGGGCCCGGGTTCGATTCCCGAGTATGCTATTTTGTGCCCCTGCACCTCCACCCAAGCTATGTGATTTTCCGGGTTCCATATCACCTTGGGAAATCATAACTGGCACAGGGAAAGGACCTGGCTCCCTTATCCTGATGTGTGAATTTCACACGGCTTAGTACTGGGTGAACTCTACCATCGCCTACCAAACCGACCTTATGGTTGAATACTGTGTTAATGGTTTTTTCTACAATAATGTATATGACATGTAATACATATCATGACATGACTTAAAATAAATAAATAAATAAATATATATATATATATATATATATATATATGTGTGTGTGTGTGTGTTTGTGTGTGTGTTTATATATATATATATATATATATATAACTTAGACAGCATCACACAGGACGAGAACACATAAAAGGAACACTCACACGTAATATCTTGATAATTTTGACGGACTCGAAATCCGTCTTCATCGGTATATATAATGGTTTTATATTAAAGATTAAATTGTGAACAAAAAACTGGAAAGGGGTCAAATAATGCATTTATTATTGAAACAAAGAGTAGAGCCACTGAATACTATACGCACCAATGACCTTGTTGATTGGTTTCAACGCTTATTTAAGTTGGTGGAGTTGAGTATCCTTCATTCAGTTTAAAAAATTTACACAATGGAGAGTCGTCTTCCTATGATGTTAATAAATCCTCAGGAGTATCGTTAGAAAATTAACCATACGATTAATTAAGGTCCCTAGAGTCCTCAAGAAGAATTGATTAATGAACTCTACAGGAGAGGTAACCGAAAGAGTGGGTTGGAAAACAATATCCCTCCAACTTGATTGAGCCGCATTCAAGCCAAATGATTTAATCGAACATGTTTGTCATTGTATGTGCGTGTGGTTATATATATATATATATATATATATATATATATATATATATATATATATATATATATATATATAGGTCCGTCAAGTTTGCCGTACTCCATTCCGAGTATCGATTGCAGGTCCAGCGTAGCTCGAGATATTCCAAAAAAGAAAAAAATGAGAAGGGTAGCGCATCGCTGGTGTAGCGAAAAAATAAGTCATAAGGCAAGAAAGAGCGAGTTTGGTTGAAATTAAGGCAAATAATTTACTTTTGGAAAACTAGTTTGTAGAAATGATGCTTAATCCTTGGGAGTTTTCAGCAAGAGAATATTTTTAGTTGATGCAACAGAATATTTTGGTTTATTAATATATTTAGAATGAGTTTTAGATTATCTCACTCTTTTCGACAATTCCTTCCTTTCATTTATATTCCAAGTAAAATTTAAATAATTACATAAATGTTTTATAAAATATGACTTTATGAAAAATTAAAAAAAATACATATTTTAAATGTAATATCTGCACTTATATTGGTAAGAAAACAAAAAACTTGCGAGTGATTATATGAACAAATTACATTTCAACCCGAAAAAGTACCATTCGGCTACTTAAAAAAGATAAACACATAGTATTCAACTAAATTGAATATGTATTTAATTGTTAATTTTAATTTACCACATATTGTAGGTTTTGGAAGGACACATGCTAAAAAACAATGCAGTGACAATTCTGTGCATCTCTTAACAAAAACCAATCCGACATCCTGCCTCAGAAGAGGACCCTCTTGAATTCCGAATACTTCCTTCCTTCATTCTATGCAAAATTCATGCCCTATTTCTGCCCCTTCCTCCCTTGCCTAGCATTCCCTCTTCTATCACTCACTTCAACACCCCCTTGCCAATCAAAAGGCTCTGCATCCATTTTTCCTGCCTCTTATGGATTTCTCCCAACAATCCCATTTCGTTTACCCTCATGAAAGTGTGTTGGTAATTCATTAAATCACTTAGGCTTCTCGATTAAAAAGGGCACTACCTTGCTTGTTTTCCATTTTATCCATTTCACCTTTTCCAACCTTCTCAACATCCACATTTCAAATGCCTCATAACTAAGCTTCTGCTGCTGCATTCTGCTTTAATGACCGCGTTGTCATATGAAAGATTTAACGAACCTTTTCTTAATATCGTCACCCAACGTTCCTGTTGTCAATTCCCTCGTTGTGTTAACTTCTTTGCCTAGCGCAGTTCTTCGCAATAGAACCTTAATACTTTTTTTCCATTTTTGTTCAAAGCACTTCACCTCCCAGATAAGTGGTGAACTCTTGGAAAAATATCTCATGTTCACAAGCGTATGAACTCAAATTTTAGTATTTAATTTGTCTTATCTCTTTCATGAAATATTTGTTCTAAAAGCACACTTATTGTACTGATTAATCAATACAATCAGCGGAGTTTGCAACACCTTGGCCAACTGACAATATGTTTGTTTAACGAGAAACCCAACTGATTTTATGAATTCCCGACTAATTTTAATTCCTATCCCTAGTCCTTCTCACGTCTCTTTGATCATTTCCTCCACATATAGGTTAACCAACGGTAATAATGGACATCACTATCTTACTCCTCTGCATAACACTTCTACTTCAGATTCTCCATCCGCTACTCGCACCACAGCAGGCTGATACATGTGTAGGTCACAGATAAATAGTCCTGGTCTGCAATCTACTCGTTTGATGCACTACAATTGTTAATTCTACTCAATTTACTCTATTAACAGTGCTTTGAAATTTACGGAACAGACAAATACATCCTGATTGTATTCTATTTTCCTCAGTATTACTGATCCCATTACTGCGATGGTATCACACGTGCCCCTATCCTTTCTGAACCCAAGATAACTATCCCCTTAGTAATCATTTGCCCTCTTCTCCATCCCGTTGTTTATGACTCTGAAAACCACTTGAGCTGTGTATAAAATCAAACTTATTGTTCAGTAGCCCTCACGTATGGCTGCCTTATCAGCTCGATTCCGGCTTACCCACCTCTCCTGTGTTCGTCCTTCACTTGCATCTAATTCCTTGTTAATGAATAAAGGTTCACAGCATGGCCGAATTTCGCATTTGAATGCATATGTGTGTATATATATATATATATATATATATATATATATATATATATGTGTGTGTGTGTGTGCATGTATATATATATATTTATTTATTTATATATATTTATATACGTGGTCACTGAAGCAAGAGGATAGATGTAGATTGGAGGCTTTTGAAATGTGGGTGTTAAGAAGAATGGAGAAGGTCAAATGGACCGAAAGGAAAACAAATGAGGAAGTACTAGAAATGGTGGGTGAGGAGAGGGGTTTGTTGAGATAAATCCTATGGAGGCAGGAAAAATGGATGAAAGGCGTATTGAGCGGTAGTGGAATGTTGAAGAGGGTAATAGAGGGGAGAATTTTGGGCAAGCGAGGAAAGGGCAGGACCATGATAGGGATGTTGGACGGGATGAAGGGAGGAAAGAAACACACCGAGATGAAGAGGGACCTGATATAGATTAGTTTGCTAGATGGGGAGCCACAAAATGTTTATTTGATAGTTGTGTCCATCCAAAAACCTACATTAACCGGTAGATTACCTAAATAATAATAATATATATATATATACACATGTATATGTACCTGTATATATATATATATACATGTATATATATATATACATATACATATATGTACGGGTGAATTGTTAAAACTATACGTGCCACAAAAAGAAAAGGACATTCGAGGCACATACTCTCAAGCGGTTAGCGTCAAACAAAGACATCATTATCACGATGGCGGACAAAGGGTCATCTGTTGCCGTGCAAAACAAACAGACGAGTCTCTGAAGCATTGCGCCATTTAAACTCCTCTTTTGTTATGCTTCCCCGCCCCACAATGCCAACCCACAATGCCATAAGAAAATCATTTCCTTCCCAACCAAATTTGGATCAAAGTAGGCCTCTCACCTTCAGGCATGTTCATCTCTCCCCTATTTAATCCCAAGAACGCCATTTCCTATTTGATAGCCAAAAAACATAAAACAAATAACCCTAGAGGCCCCATTGTCTATAGTTTCAACTAACTAACGAAACGAATCTCAGCGTTAATGGTCCACTACCTTTAACCAGTACTCACGACCCACCTTTCTTTATTTTCAAAAATTGTTACAACTTTCTCCATCGTTTTCAAGTCAAAGTTCCTCAAAGCAACAATACTTCAATGAACAAAATTGATTCCACTATTTCAAAACTTTTCTCCCCCTCCCCACCCGTCGCCTCTCTCTCGTTTCTTCCTAGTCCTCAGTTCCTTCTGTTCGCAGAAGGTGGTTGGGCCACCGAAAATTTCGGAATCCATCTGAAAGTACTTTTACTACTTTGTATATATATATATTTTTTCATATGCGTGTATGTAAATATAATAATGGCTGTGTATAGTGCTTATATACGTAGAATATGCGCGTATATAAATATATCGAAAGAGCGAGATAGCGTTTGCTTATATTTCACAATTTTACCAATTTCACAGATTTAAGTAACTCATTTTAAATATTCATATAGTCATCACAGTTGTACAACCGATTATCACAAGTCGGAAAGACCTACAACCTAAACGAACTCTTTGGATTCTAGAGTGAACTTAGGAGTTTTTTAGCGGAGTGAAGGTACCCACTCACAGGAGAGACAATGCATATAGATGGTCTAGCTGAGATGCTGTCTTTCGATCGAATATAGATAATCGTAATCATCGATAATGACGTAAACTTCAAATTTATTTTCTGGACACAAGCAGAGAAGAAAGGAAACGAATGATGAAAACATTAAAGAGAAGATGAAGGCACTAAAATTCTTTAATGAATCGTAATTAAGAGCCAAAATTAATAAACTATGTCAGGAGTTGGTTGAAAGCGGTAAATATAATTTATTGCAATGAAATAGGAATAAGTTGCTGCACAATGCAAAATCTAAGTTAACATTAGCTTTTAATTTGCATTTACACTCGGATAGTATTACATACAACGGATAGTGTTTATAGAAATAAGTGCTCAGAACAAAATATTCTATAGGTTCTACAATGATATATAAAAAAGTAGATAATTGAGAAAACTAACGTATTGAAAAAAGAAGATTGTACATATAAGGGACGACATTTAAAATTACCATTAGATTTCCCAGGATTATTAACTTCAACTTAAACAAATAGGGGAAGAGAGGTGAAATTTAACAACTAGGTTTACCATCTAAGTAAACTTTATTTGAGATTGGCAACGAGGAGGAAGAGAGAAAGAGGGAGATTTTACATGGCCGCTGAATGCTTGTCACTTTCAGGAGGCGGAAGAGCGCGAGGAAGGCAGAATGATCGTGGAAAGCGGTGGAGGAGGAGGAATGGGAACCTGAAGAGGCAAGATGGGAGTCAATGGGGGGGAGGCAAAGAAGATGAGGGCGTGGAGGAGGAGGAGGCGGCGGAAGGAGCGTGCTAGGCGGACGTTAAGGAGGCCCAGTGTCGGGCGGCGGGAGGTCGAGGGGGATGCCGTGAAGTGACTGAGTGGGCCGGTGATAATGGCTCCAGAAGTTCTCCTCTGGAGGACCTTCCTCTTGGGAGATTGTCCCTCTCCCCTCCCTCGCTCCACCCCGGAAAGCCTTTCGGAGGAGGAGGAGCCGCGCGCGCCAGCGTCCGGGGACAAGGAGAGGGAGAGCCAGGAAGGTAACGGATTATGAGGAAAGGAACGTGTAAGGAAAGAAGAACTTAGAGAGGCAGAGAGAAGTGGGGTCAATAGAGTGAGATGCATAGGGCCGTATGGTAAAAGTAGAGGTGACTTTTATTTCGGTTTTTATGTGAGGAGATCGTTACGCTCTTTCCTTCTTCGCCCCGAAATAAGAAACAGAGGGTAAAAGGTTATTCTGCCCCGCTGAGCAAGTATTTTTCCGCTTCATAGGTTTAGCGAAAGCTCACTAAATCAATTGAACAAGTAAAATAAAACAATGAATATCGTGCTCTGTTACCCAGGAAATAGAAATGTTTTTGAGTGTGGCAAACTATAAATAGGGTGAGAAGGGTGTCAGAAAGATTTTAGTGAGATTAGAATCAAGATTTATAAAGTACTTCAGGTAAAAAAAGCATACCACATTTTGTAATGACACTGTACTTTGACAGAAATTTTACATGATATTCACCTGCTTGAATAAGTTCTCGACGATATATGTGGTGATTTATGGTCACGCGGGAAGGTATTTAGTTAATCGAGTAAGGGAAGAACTTGTGCGTACGTGTCGGTCCCGTTTGTGAAGTGAAGGTCTAGGAGCGACGGGAAGAAAAGGAAAAAACGGTTCGTAAGTATGCAAGAGCCCAGGTCGAAAATGGGAGGAAGACCATGATGCTTTCATCGAAAAGTAATGAGCGTGGAAGAGGACCTCGGCCTTCAATGAGGCTTCTTCTTCGTTCCTTTCTCGACGCAACCCCAGTCCCCTAAATCATCTATCCTCTGCCTCCTCTTGCTCAACCTCGCCCCTTTTCACTTTATCCCCGTCCAGGTTCCCTTCTCCCCAGGATGGGAGGGGGAATATCTTAACGACCGTACGGGCTGCATGAGAAGTTAAGGATTCCCCACGGACCGAATGTGAATGTATTTAAATCCTTCTCGAGAGGAAATGTGACTTTGTGTGGGGTAAATGTGTCTACTGATCTCTGAGTGATGGGTGGATAGCCAGTATGCTTCAAAAAGGTATAAATAAAAAAAATATATATATATATATATAGTCAGTATTTCAATCCTAGGATTGATTTAATGCAACCCCCTTTATATTTTAATGCAAGACTGTATACTCTAGGGAGAATAATGTGGTGATTTTTCGTTTCCTTCACACACACACACACACACACACATATATATATATATATACATATATATATATATATATATATATATATATATATATATATACATACCCATATACATATAATCCTTTAGCCTTAAACGCCAAACCAGCGTTACGGCGTACATGTACCTGTCAACTGCATCACTTAATTATAACTCAACTGAGACTTTATTCTAAATATTATGAAAATGGAGAGATGGCGTGAACAAAAGTTGAGTGAAGGGATCAATCAACTCTGTTTTAATATTACAGGGCATGGAAAGTTTTCATGTTCAGTGCAAAGTAGGTCTATTACACGAACGAGAAGGTCTTTCAAAGATGTAAAAAAATAATTCCGTTTCCTTATCACAGATCCTACTGGCAAAATATTAATTGAGGGAAAAGATGCTCTGACAAGACGAAAATAATCCATTGAGGAACTATTGATAACAGCTCAATGTCTAGAATTATTTACTGAGAGAAATGAAAGACATTAAAGGAAGTCGAATCGAAGAAGGAAGGCTCTTGTATTAGATAACAGCTCTGCAAAACCTCGCAAAAATTTAAGAAAACGGGAAAGGAAGAGTTTCTTTTGTCTCATTCGTACATTAATGAGAGAGAAATTTGTTCTGAAGTCTATATCAGTGCCGATACCATCCCAAAATTAAAGGAAAAGCCGCAGTGTATGAAGTCTATCAGGAACGAGTTGTGATACAAATGTTAGTAATAGTTCTCAGGATCATTAAAAAATTAAGGAGAAGAGAGTACGTGAATAATTATAAGGCTAACGGTAAATACGGCCGTATAAAATAATGGGAAGAGTCAACCCCAGCCGTACTCTTATAAGTGGGCAAAGGATAGGTAAGGGGAGCCTTTGCCCACTAATAAGAGTACGACTGGGGTTAACTCTTCCCATAAATGAATAATTATGAGAAGATCATTTTGGATTTATATGAGGGATGTGCACATGTGATGCCATATAATAACATAATAAAATAATAACTGTGTCGCTAGTAGAAAGGACGTTAAGAGTACAGCCAAGAGAATAGTTTTATGCTTAGCAGAACTTGATAAGGAGTCGACCGAGTAAACGGCAATATTGATGCATTTTTTCAGAGGTTAGTGGTGGGCTTGAAGATAAATCTAATTTATTCATATCTATGCGAGTTCATTCACGAGTGCTTATAGTGAATGGAGAGCAGCGGTGGTCAGGATTGGCATCGAGGAAGGTCTACTTAGGTCTACTCTACTTAACGCCACCATGAAATTTTGAGTAATGGGTATGGGATGAGAATCAATCATTAGAAAACAATGATAATGAGTTTATTAATAAATACGAATGTTTATTATGATTCAAAGCGTGAGGTGTATCTTCGAGAGAGTGACTGCTCTCAGTGATTGTCTTTCCTGCCCATTAAGGTCACTTAGGGAAAAGAGAAAGAAAAATTCTGGGAAAAGATCGCACCAAAACCGATCCCATATTACCATAAGTGTTCTAAACGATAGGCATTTCATCATTCTGTGCAACAAACATCATCTTACTGAACTTCATACTCCTAGTTGTTTCACTTCTTTCAGTTTTCGACCTTGTGGAGTAATACCAATATGCAAATAGCCCACATATGTGGGTGATTAATGTATTGACTTACATGTTTAAAATTAATGTGAATGCTGTTAATTATATTGGTCATTATCCTGGAATCAAATTTTCTTATTAAAAGCAAGCGCCAGGACGTGCGGTAAAGAGAGGAAATTGATATCGCAAAGGAAAATGCGAAGAAAAATATTCATAAAAATCGATGAGATATAGATCGATTGAAATAATTATCCAAGCAATTACATGAAAAATGCTATTTCAAATTCCAACCTACATTTTTTAAATATTCCTCAGGAGTCAGATTAAACCCCATATTCTGTACCTGCCTGACCTCTAGTTCAAACACTTGGGCAACCTGGATTGTTAATGGAAAAACTACTAACGAGAAGATTCTTGGACCACAGAGAGGAGGGGTGGAGGGGAGAGAGGATAAGGGTTCACGGATCCGTCTCGCTCACGCGTCTTCCGCCTCGGCCTGTGCACGAGGCGGCGGCGGCTATGAGGGAGCGCCGAGCCGGGTTTGCAGATCGATAAAGAACGAGAAACATGGGAAGTTGAGGCAGCTCGGGGGAGGGGAAACGGGGGGAGAGGAAATCGCTACGCACGGATTGCAAGGCGGACAAGGAGATGAAATAGGGGGTGATGGAGAGCGGGTGTAAGGAAGGTCATGCGGAAGGGAAGGGTGTATCGCAATTAGAGAGAGGTACGGGTTGGGGGAGACAAGGAGGGGGACGGCGAGGAGAAATGAGATGTGGAGAGAGCGAAGAATTCGCGAGGGACGCACAATGCCTGCGGCGATAATTTAAAGGGGAAGGGAGAGACGGAGGGAGCGTGGAGGGATGCAAAGGGAGAAAAATTAAGAGACCAGGATGCCAAGCCAGGCAGATTTAGGCCAAAGTTGACTCTTCTTAAGACGTGCGAACATTAAAGAAAGAAGTGGGCATTAAAAAGGTGACTCCTGTTGTGAGGTGAAAATTCTAGATTAGAGGGTGTCCAGAGAGTAAGATACAAATGGCAATATGTCCTTTCACCATGAAAAAATCTTTTCGGTTAAACCAGCCTCTGGATTTTTCATAGCCGTTGGATTAGCCTAATTCTTTTATAATGTTTACAAAAATAAATTCAATCAAGGAATAAAATAAATTATTCCTTTAAAACATAAAAAGTAACTATTTGGGGTAGGTAATCGGTTAATTTAGAGTTGGTTCAGTCTATGAAAACTATTGCATATCTTTGTGGTGCGGTTAAGACGCTTCCTACTTATCTAAAATGTGTTATTACGGTGCCATTTTCTTAACTCCGTATTCCCAAAAGCCAGCCCCATTCACACTAACAGTCGAATTGCTACCGTAGTCACTCCCGCTCATCCAACAACTTCAATTCTGTCACACTGTTTAGCTAACCACTGCACTCTTCGATACATATTTCTCTCATCTTTGAATAGTTCCGCTAGAATATTTCCCTTTCCAACTTTGATTAACACTTTTTCAGTCATTTTTAAGCATGATCAGACAGATCAAATGAAATTAGTATCAATTTGGACGATATACATCATTCCTTTCCACACTTAAAAGAGATAACTAATGAGGAGATAAAATAATAAATCTAAACAATGACATAACATTCCGATTTAAGTAGTATGCTTCACTAAAGTTGTGCTATCATGGTTAAAGTTTCACTTATCTAATTTTCTCGGCCTTTTTTGCCCTTCCAAAATTTCATGCGTGCTTCTAATGGAAAGAATCTACATGGTTCCCATCTTTATCCGATTATGACAGATTAGTTAAGTGGATTCACATAGTTTACTGATTATTTCAGATCCATATTATATTTCTTAAGTTCTTCATACTTAAATTTCTAATTCTTTTGATAGTTACGATTCGTTTAAACTGAATCACCTTGGATATTACCGAAATATAATGGATGTACACATTTGTAAACGGAACCATACTACTCTCTTTTCCCTCATTCTATATGTGTTTGTAAAAATGTGGATTTAATAGAAACATAAACGCATATATATATATATATATATATATATATATATATATATATATATATATATATATATATATTCATAAATTACGTATACGTATCTTTTCCATATTTTCTCTCGTATATCAGTATATACATTTATAATCATGGCTGATAGATACTCACTGGTTAATCCAGCATATCCAATCATCTACGGAAAAAATTAAGGTTTGGAGTATCACTGCAAAACATTAAAGCATTTAAAAAATTAAAATTCGCATGAAAAAGAGTTATGAAATCATTCAGTTCTGGTACCATTTCTACACTTTAACTCAATGCCACATCCGACAGAAACATTATCAGCAAAGTAACATTCATACAAGCCTGCATATATAAGGTCAATGGTGCACTCTCTGAATACATTTTTTTTCATTTCATTGATTAACGACTCCTCACCGAGATCTTAGGGCTATTATATTACGCTATCACAACATTTTCAAAAACAATTGCAACATTTTTTTAGAATTTAGAAGTGCTTCAAAGCCAATCGTTTCATATCTGAAAACGCCTTTAAAAGTAACTTAAATAGTAAATCTTTGACCTGATGATGCCAACTTTTCGCAGAAACCATTTTATGAAGTTAACTCAAATTCATTGAAACTTACACAACTTTTACTGCTCAATTTTCATCACGAAGTTCAATTTATTTGAGCCGAGTATCATGTAATTCATTAACAGGTTATTATGAAACTAGAACCTTCTATTCCATAAAGCAATATGATAGTCTCTAAAAAATAACTAGATCACGTAACTTCCTTTGATAAGTAGTATTTATATACATATATATATATATATATATATATATATATATATATATATATATATATATATATATATATATATATATATATATATATATATATATATATATATATATATATATTAGACAAAGGTTTAGCAGTTCAAGTAAGACGATTTACTTATCATAATCTCTTTCCCTTTTCTTCAAAACTTGGAAGGAAACAATACGTATATACGTTTAGAAATAAAATACAGAATAGAAATGTCTTAACCTAAGATGTAACAAAGGAAAGTACTACTCCAAGGAAAGTAAAAGGAAGACTGAAGAACAAGTTGAAGGAAACATCCCTTCTCGAGAGAGGGGATAAAAAATGTCAAGAAAAAGAGTAGAAAAAGGTCGCTTCTTGCTGCCTCAGCGTTGCAAGTCTTCCTGAAACGAAAAGGTTAAGGTGAGGGTGGAGACGGAGAAAGAGAAAGACAGAGGGTGAGAGAAATAAGGTTATGGTGGGAGAGAAGGGGCCTAGAATCCAAAAGACATGTTGAGGAGTAACTGGGCAAGAAAAATAGGACGGATTTCCCCGGTTTTCTGGTGCAGGCGATTCCACTTGACAGTGGAGAAGGAGAAGGACAGCGACTCTCCAGGCAAAAGCGGAAATGGAGAGAGCGCTAAGGAGAACGGAATGGAAAGGGCGACATAGGGGGAGAGAGGTCTCTACTACGGTTTTCTTTTGCCAACCACTTTCTCATCACAAAATTCAAATTTCTTCTGTTTGGTCTTGTTTTTATGTTCACCCTAGGCTACTCCCAGCAGAGCAGTGTCAATTGAGAGTGGAATGCTGATCCGTATAAATTCAGATAGATGCTGAGACCAGATGTGTGTATGCATATCTATGCATAAATTTTACATAACACCACACACACATTATATATATACAAATATATACATATTCACATTGAAATAGATATAAGGAAAAGAGATAGGAATACAAAAAGGATAAACACAAGAGTGGTGGGGAAGGCGGAATCGAGCAGATCACAAGTGTAAAAATATTTCCTTGACCGGGACTTGAACACCGGGTCTTTCGACTTTCCGGGCCGATGCTCTAACCTCAACTCCTCATACATTATATATAAATATAAAAAAACATAAATATATATATATAAAAAAACCATAAACACAGTAATCAACCCGAAGGTCGGTTTAGTAGGTGATGGTAGAGCTCACCCGTGTACCAAGCCCGACGGCGTGTGAATATTCACACATCAGGGTAGGGGGGCCAGTTCCTTTCCCTGTGCCGGGTTATGGTTTCCCAGGAAGATCTGGTACCCGAAATATCAACTAGAGCTTGGGTGGAGCTGCAGGTACCCAAAGTACATTGCCCGGGAAACGAACCCGGGACCCTCCGGTCAGTAGTCCAATGTTCTACCCACTAGACCACCGCGACCCGCAAATATATATATATATATATCCATATACATATATATATATATATATATATATATATATATATATATATATATATATATATATATATATATATATATATATATATATATATATATATGATGACGACGGCCGTGCCGTTGAAACGTAAATATCTACTGTAAGTGTCCTTCTTTTATGTTTCTGTGTGTGTAATATCTATTATCTTAGTGTTTGTGTGTTTGTGCGTCGCCGGAGAGCGTCATTTTCAAGATGTTATATATATATATATATATATATATATATATATATATATATATATATATATATATATAAAATCTTGAAAATGACGCTCTCCGGCGACGCACAAACACACAAACACTAAGATAATAGATATTACACACACAGAAACATAAAAGAAGGACACTTACAGTAGATATTTACGTTTCAACGGCACGGCCGTCGTATATATATATATATATATATATATATATATATATATATATATATATATATATATATATATATATATATATATATACACTTTTTTGGAAAACCCACAAACGTGTAATGTATTCACTGATAGTCATAACAAACACAGAAACCAAAACACAAAAGAGGAAAAACTCACTGGTTCTCGAATTTTCGGTGGTCCAACCACCTTTCTCAAGAGGAATTAGGAACAGAACTGAGGCAGAGGAGGGCCCGAAAGCAGTGGTAGGAAGGAGAAGGGGAAATGGGGGAAAAGAGGGGAAAAGAGGGGAAAAGAAAGGAAAAGGGGGGAAGGCATTCGAGGTGAGGAGTTTGGAGGGGTAGTGTATGGCGCGGGAATTTTAAAAAAGGTGGGGATGATATGGAAGTTGTTGGGGGCGGAGGGGGATGAAATAATATGCATAAAGGGGGCAATTAATGTCTAATATTAATACCTGGGCGATTCCAGGAATCCAAGAGCCAGATGAAAGCTAGCTCTAATGTTTTGAGTTTCAGTGGAGGGTCTGAGTGTGGGAGGGATGCTAAGACGGATACTTTAAAACATTGGTCAAAGGCAGCGTTGTGTTCGGAGGCATGTTTGGGGATTGGGAGCATACCAATAAGGGAGGAATTGTTGCATGAGGCTCTATGATTATTGATTCTAATATTGAGGGGTGTGGTACACTGTCCAATGTAAAAGGCAGGGCAAAGTTGGCACTTGAGTAGGTAGACAACATTGCTGGAGGTACACGATGAGTAGGGAATTGGTGGGAGAGAGTTAAAGAGCGGGTGGGAGAGGGATGGGATTCTGGTTAGGAAAATAGGACATGTTTTGCATCTAGGTTTATTGCAGGGTCTGGGAGTGATTTTGGAACGGGGCGAGGATTTAAGAAGTGGATTGGTAGATTTTAGAAGATCTGATAGATTGGCGGGGCGTTTGAAAGTGACAGAGGGGCATTTGGGGAAAAGGTTGGTGGTGGAATTGTGGTTTTTGAGGATAGGATAGAGGTCCTTTAGGATAGAACGCAGAGATTCTAGGCCAGGGAGAAACGTGGTACAAATTGAAAGAGGGTGGTTTTTCGCGGTGGTGGAAGGTCTGGGAGTGTAAGTATGCCTACGGATCCTCTTATTCAGGAGGGATTCAGGATAACCCCGTTTGAGGAGGGAATGGTGTAAATTTATGAGGAAATTGTCTAGGGAGTCAGGGTCATTGCAAATTCTGTGACCCCTTATGGAAAGGGAATAAGGAATGGAACGTTTGGTGTGGTATGGGTGACAGCTGCTAAAATGTAAGTACTGTTGTTTATTTGTGGGTTTTATATGTACGGATGTGTGAAATTTATGGTCTATAAATGATATGTTTACATCTAGGAAGGTGATTTGGGAGGAGGAAACTGTAGACGTGAAGGAGATAGAGGACGAAGCATTAAGGTTGGAAATGAAAGTTTTCAGGGAATCAGGACCATGTGGCCAGAGAAGGAAAATATCGTCAATATATCTGAGCCACAATAGCGGTTTCAGGGGTTGTTGTGACAGGAATTTATTCTCCACGAGACCAAGAAAGAGGTTTGCATAGGACGGGCTGAACCTGCTACCCATGGCACAACCCTTGATTTGTAAGTAGAAATTATCATTAAAGGAGAAGGAATTGCGGGTAAGAATGAACTCGGAAAGGCTGAGGAGAAAATCTGTGCTGGGGATGTGTGGCTCAGGGCGTTGGGAGAGGTAGTGTTGGAGGGCGGAGAGACCTTCTGAGTGGGGAATGGATGTGTACAGGGACGTGGCATCTATAGTGGCCATAATGATCTCGGCATCTGGAGGGAGGGAGATACAATTTAATCTATCCAGGAAATGGTAGGAATCTTTAGTGAATGATGGTAGGGCCTGGACAATCGGCTGGAGATAGTGGTCTACAAATGCCGAGATTCTTTCTGTTGGGGAGTGACGGGAGGATAAAATCGGTCGACCAGGATTACCCGGCTTGTGAATCTTCGGAAGGATATAGAAATGAGGAGTGCGTGGGTGGGGAGGGGAGAGGAGGGCTAAGTCTGAAGGAGATAGACCCTCATTCGGCCCATTGGCACTAAGAAATTCAATTAGGTCCTCCTGAAGTGCGGGATTTGGATCTTCGGGGATTTGCTGGTAGGAAGAGGTGTCAGAGAGTTGTGTTTCAGCTTCCCCAATGTAGTCTGATCTGTTTAAGACCACAACCGTTGATCCTTTATCTGCGGAAGTAATGATGATGTTAGGATTTTTCATTAAGTTATTTAGCTCTGAGGATTCGGTAGGGGACAGGTTAGATCGAGGATTAAGGGACTTGAGGAAAGACGGGTTGGCGATTCTGGACAAGAGAAGGTTTATAAAAATTTCAATTGGATGATTTGAGGGGAGGGGACTGGGTTCTTGGGCTGAAGCCGGCTTGAATTTCTGTAAGGCGTTGTGAAGGGGTCTGGAGATTTGCTGGGGTGCCGGTTGCGACTCCCAAAAAGCCTTCCACCGGAGATTCCGGCAAAAACGCAATACGTCGGCGAGAATTCTTACGTGGTTTACTCTGGGGGTGGGGGTGAAAGAGAGGCCCTTGTTTAAAAGAGAAGTTTGATTTGGGTTAAGGGGTTTGGACGAAAGATTAACCACGTGGCTAACGGAGTCCGTCTCATCGTCTGGCGGCATGGGGGCGGCGGGTATAGAGACTCTAGAATGCGGGTACTTCTCGGGGAAAACCCCGCGAGAGGTCGGCGGGGGGAGGTTATAGATGGTAGCCAGGTCTGGTTTGTAGAGGTGTAGGGGAGGGGGAGGCGGGGGAGGGGTGGCTAGGGAGAGGGGTAGGCGCAGACCCATTCTGAAGTGAGATTTACAGAGAGAGGATAACTTTGTAAGTAATTTTTGACGCCGATATTGTAGCGAGCACGCGGACGCTCTCAGAGTCTCTTCTACTTTGTAAAGGAAATGTGGGGCGGCCAGGGAAATGATTTTAATCAGGGAGTAAATTGAGTTATAGTATGTGGCAATGAGATGATTGTACTGATCTCGTATGAAATGACAGAGGAAAAATGAGTGTTGGAATGTTATTGTGTTCAAGGAGGGACGAAACTGGGGAGGTAAACCTGAAATGGGGAATTTCGTACGTAGACCATTGGGGATTATGCCTAGTGTTATACACGACGAAAGAAACTCAGAATGACTGGTGTATTGGGCGAGTTTGAAGGAATATTTTCTGATGTGGCGTAGCCATAAAGGGATTGGGTCAATGTTATTCATTTTGATGTATAGGAAGTAGGAAAGGAAAAGGCCAAATGTGGTAGGGTAGGTGAGAGGAAGAGAAAATAAAAGGTAATACAGTAGTGAAAGGAGGGATAGAACACAGAGAAAGGTGGCTGCGACTTACAGCACAGGAACCAGGTATTAATATTAGACATTAATTGCCCCCTTTATGCATATTATTTCATCCCCCTCCGCCCCCAACAACTTCCATATCATCCCCACCTTTTTTAAAATTCCCGCGCCATACACTACCCCTCCAAACTCCTCACCTCGAATGCCTTCCCCCCTTTTCCTTTCTTTTCCCCTCTTTTCCCCTCTTTTCCCCCATTTCCCCTTCTCCTTCCTACCACTGCTTTCGGGCCCTCCTCTGCCTCAGTTCTGTTCCTAATTCCTCTTGAGAAAGGTGGTTGGACCACCGAAAATTCGAGAACCAGTGAGTTTTTCCTCTTTTGTGTTTTGGTTTCTGTGTTTGTTATGACTATCAGTGAATATATATATATATATATATATATATATATATATATATATATATATATATATATATTGTTCAGAAAGGGGAGATGCAAGCGTATTCCAATTGCAGTAAAGACGTCATCAATAGAGAGGAACATAGAATACAATGATGATATATTTGTCTGTTTCGTAGACTTCGAGATAGCTTTTCATAGTGCGAACTGAGTGGAATTAATGAATATCTAACAGAAAATTAGAGTAGATTGGTTGAATAGGAGAATAATACGCGAACATGAATATGTAACAGATTGCTCAGGTTCGAGCGGTGGATAGAGTCTGGATGGACAGCGTTAGCAAGATGGGAAACAAAGGAAATTTCAATATTACCTTTGGTGTTTAAGGTATTTGTGAATGAATCGGTGAAAAAGGAACGGAAAAAAGTGAAATTAGGAATGAAAATTGGTCAGGAATGCATTAAATCAGTTAGATATATGGATGACCAAGATTTAGAGTGCCAGTCTCATGACTGCCCCATTCCTTGACCCATTTTAAGGGGAGTTAAGTTAATGATAATATTTTTTTCGATACCACTCCGTCCAATATAAATTCACTGAACTAATTAATACATCCAAAACTCCTTGATACATTCACCTATCATTAAGATCCTAACACTCTTTGCACCCCGCCTCATGTGTAATGTCCCGCACGCCCTCATATCAACTCTTCCCTCCCTTTAAATACTCAAGGGGGAAAGCAAGAGGCTAGAAATGGGTAGGCACTGGAGAATATTGTTAGGAGCATAGTAATTACATTTCCTAGCAAATCACTTCACGGCTCTTGTTCTTTATCCGGCTGCCATGCGCCCTTGGATTGGGTGGTGAATTTCGTGTAAATACATTTGTAGATCTCATGTAATTGTGAGTTGGCCGCCCTACATACACAGAATTTTACCTGGCCATTAGTGATTACGTTGCATATAAACCGTTCCGTTCAATTGCTTACCGTATTATCTACACAGTATAGAAAATGGTTTTGCTATTATCACCATAAAATTGTAATATGTATAAGCGATGTTGCATGAATGATGTTCGATGGTCCCCTTCCTTTGGATGGATGAACCCTTTCGTTGGGTGACGGTGTAGCAAGTGTTATTGGAAGTTTTGGAGTCAATATAGTCTGACTGGCGACCTAACACCCCTTGCCAAACGTTCTTATGACGGCTCGCGGCGTTTTGTATAGGTGTAGATGTAGAGAATTCCGCCTGTTGAAAACTCTCTTCCATTCACATGTCTTACTTCCGCCAATGCCTTTCATTACCATCAGGCTTAGGCACCTTCCCCTACCTCCTCCGCCGCTATACCCCTCTATATCTGACCTGATGTACCTTTTCAACTTTCCTCCGTCCTCTCACTTTTTCCCGTCGTATCCTCAGAGTAATTATCCCCCGACCGAGCCATCCGAGCCGCAAAAATAATTGCTAGACCCAAAAGAGAATGCGGTTTGAAACATCTCGTCCATTCATTTTGTACCCCATGAAATCCCTCTCAAGAACAAGGGTCTCCCGTTTTCTGCCACTAAAAATCCTTGAGTCCATTCTCATTGACGTCTTAAATTTCGGGCGAAATTTAAGACGGAAATCCAAACCCCCGCCACAAATACCACTAAAACCAATTTACGACGCACTCCTTAAATGCAGACATCCATCATCTCATGAGCATAAAACTCTTACTCCGAATCGCCCAGTAGAAACCTTTATTAATCTTCTCCCCACCAAAGTCTCCAGTCTCAATTTCCTTGATTCCATAAATTCCTAGTCTCACCTACCCTTACTGGAAAGCCCAGACTTAAAAAAACTCGACCAAAAGCCTGAGCTAGTCATCACATCCGCCAAAATGTGTTCCACGGTAGTAGTTATGAACGCGGCAGATTACATTAAAGGAGGAAGTAAACAACTGATAGACATCTTCTCGTATTATTCCATACCATATTATCCCAAATTAGGATTTCGTACAGAAGCCATGTCCTTCCTCAAGGTTAATGGCCCCTCCAGCGTCCTTTCCACAAGAGATAATTACATTCTCACCCCTCCTCAGCAAGCTATCCCTCACTTTTACATCCTTCCCAAAATACATTAAACCAACAACCCAGAAAAACCAAATGTTTCTTTCCGAAAGCTTTCTGAAAGAATATCCAACTTTTTTGACCGCTATTCCACTCTCTATCGTCCTGCTAAAAACAAATAATATTTACTCAATCTCTCTCTATTAGGACATCTTAATCATTACAATCACAGAAGGCGTCGAATCTTTTGATACCTTAAATCGAACTCTTAGGGTATTTCTCCTGTCCTCCACTCTCTATCTGATCTTTGATCAAATGAATTGTTGAACGTACAGCGTTCGTCCGGAAAATAAGTTTATGATGCTTATTGTCTTTTTTGACAAAAGGGGAGTCGTCCACTACGAATTTGTGCCTGAACGACCAACTGTAAATGCTGCATTTTACGTCCAAGTGCTCGACAGGCTTCGAAGACGTGTCGTCCGCGTACGGCCAGCGATCAAAAGCATCTGACGGCTGCACCACGGCAATACGCCGTCTCACACCTCGCTTGTCGTGTCGGACTTCTTGGCCAAGCACGGCGTGGCAGCGCTGCCGCACCCGCCCTACAGCCCGGACTTGGCACCACCGGACTTCTTTCTGTTCCCGAAGATAAAGAGGAGTTTGAAAGGAACGCGATACGGGACCTTGGACGCCGTCAAAGAGGCCGTGACGACGTGTCTTCAAGAGGTTCCCGATGATACCTTCGCGGGTGCGTTCCATGAATGGGAACGCCGCTGGAACAAGTGTATCGACTCATAAGGGCCCTATTTTGAGGAATATTAGCTTAAGATATGTAAAAGTGTAATAAATTTTTTTTCCTGAGCTCAGTACACTTATTTTCCGGACGAACCCTGTATCACGAATGGATAGATTCAAGTATTAGTTTTTACGAGTACTTTCACGACAAAAACTCAAGGTGCAAACACTAGAGTCAGAAATAGATAAACCGTGGCGAAAACTGTAAGGAAAATACTCATACCAGTAAACATAACCTCAGCTCGCATAACTCACTTATTGGCCGGCAACCCACACTCACCCTATGGCCGAATGGTGGGTTGTGTAAATTAAGTTTCAAATTGTTAGGTAATTTCGAAATATTCCTCCAGCAATAGTAGAATGCTACCCGGTAATTGGTGTCGGATCGGCAATTGGATTCATATTTTTTAATATACACGTAATGTCATAGGAGAGTCAGAGAAGAAGTTTCCAATATCATAAAATTCGTTAAGTGTATAATGGATGTTTCAAGAATGGTATGGAGAATGAAACGTAGAGATATGACCTGCGTTTAAAAGGAAGGAGTATCAATTGGCTATAAAGAAAACTATGAATGAGGAAAGGGAGCTGGGTATCACTACTATGGAAGAAGAATGTTAATGCATCAAAAAAGAAATAATGAAAGTCGCAATTAAACTACAGTAACTATTAATAGGAAATCATGAGGTAACCATTACTTATGGATGGGATGATTAGAAAAATCCTGAGAGTAGGAAATGTGAGACTATAAACACAGAGTTGATAAAAGGAAGTATAAAGAGTTCTATAATACGAGTACACGGGGGTGGGAAATAAATAAAGCGATTAAATATTGATGGAGGAAACGCCAATTACCGAAATATTGCTAGCACTTTTAATTACATAGTGTACGAGTATGTAGTTTCACTGTATTCAAGATTTGTTACTTGATCTGTGCATATTTCACTGGATTTTATTCCTGTCTCAAGTATTCCCATGCCTGTTTTACAACTTCTTCCACGCACGAGTATGCGTTGAAAAATACTATTGGCAATTGACACCCTTATCTAACCCCCTTATTTTAAACACTGGACATCGAGACTCTACATCCGGTACTTGTACCTGATCAGTTTTAGAAATGTGCAGGACGCAAAGAAGTCACCAATTTCTCCCATTATTCTAATGTCTGCAATACATCAATTATATTCCCCAGTTTACTCTAGCATGCCCTCTCTACCCTTTCCTGAAATATACGAAACAAATACATAGTGAGTGTAATATATGATAACATCTGTATATTAGCAAACTATGTGCTCGTCACACGAGAAACGCATGTCGTCGGGCGGTTCTTATGGCAATTTTTTTAGTTTGCAATCTGGTCACGCAAAATGTACAGTTTGCCATTTCTTTTTATTCTTAAAACATTCAAAATCGGGCGTATCCTGTTGGATTTTTCCCGATAATGTTGAAATGAATATATTTTAACGAAGAAATGCTAGCGCTCAAATCATTCAATTCTAACGTCAGCATTTTCATAAATGTTGACATATCTGCCTTAGTATGCGACCCGGCATGTCATTGATGCAGACAATTTGATCGATTGATTGAAAATTTGTCGTGATCAATGGAAGTAAAATTGAATTGGTGGGTTCATAATATTTCTGATGATTTTCACATAAATAAGGGTAACGGGAAAAATTCATATTTATTCTACGGGATATAATCTGCCACCTAGGATCAAAGGAAAGTCTATCTTACGACCAAATTTCTTTTCTGTTAAGCGGAAGGGTTGGAATAAAAACCAATAAAAGGTCCTAATTATGTTAAACTAATGCTAACGTAATAAATAACTAAAGGAAAGCTTCCATCGAATTATCTACAGGTATGAACCCGAAGTTCGATTTTATTGATTCGTGTAGAGCCCATCCGGTATTAAGCAGTAAAATAATAACGGAATTATGAATGCATTATCAAAATAAAATAAATAATAAAACAATAATAAATATTTGAACACTAACGTAAGGGTATGTAAGTTGATCCTATTTACAATACAGTTATAGTAACAACTTTCGCAGCTTATCCAAAAACCATAAAAACATCTACCAAATCTAACATACAAGGCTGGTATAAAAAGTGTCCGTAACAATTTTTACCTGATGTGCACTGCGTAAAGTGCTAAATTGAGACCATCAATTAATTGTGCGCATAATCGCAGATCGTATTGCCATTGATAATATGACAGTGCGCACCATCATCAATGAAAATTTGGCAAAGCGAAAGTTCTGCGCTAAACTCGTCCCGAAGGTGCTGACGGACGACCAAAAGCAGAGTCGACTGTTTACTAGCAAAGACCTTCTGCAACGGCATCGCGACGATTCCCTAACCCCTTTATAGTCCCGACTCGGCACAATCAGACATTTCCTATCCCCGAGAGAGGAATTCATTCTCAAAGGACACCACCATGGAACCTTAAGTGTCGTCAAAGAAGCTTGCACCCGTACCCTCAAGACCTTCCGGAATTCTGGAGTTGTGGAAATGCCGCTAACGAAAATGTGTCGACGCTCAAGGGATTTACTTTGAGGAATCTTGAGGCATTGTAGCAATATCTGAAATAAATCTGTTTTTCCGAAACCTTTCCCGATCTTATTATACAAGTCATGTACATATCATTAAATACTACACAATGTTAGGCAAATATTAAAGTACAGCCTGATTCCCAGAGAGGATACGGAATCGGATCGTAATTTAGTAATAATGAAATGTAACGTCAGTCTAAAGAGGATAAACTAGTATAAACAGTTTATAAAATGAAATAAGTATCGAGGGGCAGTAAAAAAATCTTTTCATCATTTTAAAGAACCAGCATCAAAATATGTATTGATAGATCACGATTAGAAAGAAGAAAGGATCCAAGAAAAAAGTGCCTGTCCTGGGAGTTATCTTGGTGAAAATATTTTGGTCGATTACAAGCCACTTGATAGAAGTAGCATATATTTTGGACAACTAAGAAAAATTATTTTTGAATTATATTTCCATCTATTTAACAACATATTTTATTTTTTTATGATTAACGCTGAAATGGACCCTCCATATAATGGATTTTGTTCGCCTTCTTGAGAAAAATTTTAACATTTTTTGGAACCGGTACGTTTCAACACCATGTGATCCCGGATATTCATTAGGCTTTCATATTTTTTCCACTCAAACTAATGAGATAAAATGTAGACGTTTTCCTTGAGTGAGTTATTAGTAATGAAGAATTATTTGTGCCGTTTCTGTAGAGAGTAATTGACTTTGGAAGTTAACCGTTTGCAGTAAGTTTTGTGTGGACACATTCTAACTATCGCTTCATTTCTAAACCAAGACTAAAAAGAAACCCTATTACCTATATTGCAAAATACCTTTCTCCGATGCTCAATACTTTATAACAACTCCTTGTATTACGTGCAACATGTCTATTCCATTCCTTTGAATAAAAATTTCCTTTGGCTTCATGAAAGAATAGTGAAAAATGCCCGGGAAATTAATTCACAAAGTCATCCGGCGAGGCAAGATGAAATGCAAGAATTGCGCAGAATGTGAAAATCATTTGTACTGTCTTGGATGATCCCGGTCACTTTTAGCACAAAGTAAGACACTTTTTGTTTAAAATAAATCAACTTCATTACACTATATAAGCTTCCAATATATTCAACTGTTTCTTCGTAGAAATGTTGGGCCATTAAAAGAAATATTTCAACTGCTTATTTCAGCAATTTTCTATTCACCCGTGGTCATAATATGCTGATGCATAAATAATATAATTATTTTAATAAATAAAAAATTTAATAAATTAATACCTCTATAATAACCCGATTGCTATACCTGAGAGTATTTTTTGTCTCTCCCAAGGGGCCTAGCTCCTCTCCTATTATTTCCAACGTTTCCAATAAATAAATTGTTATGGGCGATCTTCCGCTTTTTTCAGTAATTAATGTGCATATTGATATTCGAGCGATAGTTCAAGTTACTGCTTAAATATTTTGACTGTTAATGATATTTTCTATCGAGGATTGCACACTGGATCATTGGAAATTGTTTGATGTTATCTACTACCTGACGAGTTCAGGGAATCCCTTTAGCTTTCTGCTTTTTTTCGATCTTTATGGGTGTAGATTATCACCATGTCCAGTCCACTCCATCCATGGGGATGGAATGAGAATGAAATTCACACGAGCTAGAACACGCCGAGAGAAAAGTGCTTAAGCCTAGTCGCCATGGCACGATTTAGTCGGTCCTGATAGAATTCACAAAAGGTTGGCCCCGAGAAAGCCATAAGAAGGAAATTGCCACTCCCAGGCATTTCGTTTGCATGCAAACCGCCAGGGAAACAAAGCAATAAAATACAAGCTAAATTATTTTAAATGGCTTTTGCAATGCACCTGAGTGAGCGTTCACAAGAGGTTCCTTAATGAACTATTCAGAAATAGATCCAATGCAAATATCGTCGGTAAAGTATCATACTGTGTGGCAGAACACATTTCAAATGGAATACAACGTGAATTAATGGAACCGTACAATAAACACTGTCTGCGGAATCAAGGAGACATATTTGTTTTAGATAAAGGTATGTTAATTTATTTATTTCAGCCAGAGGTAATAAGAAAAAACCTATGTTCAAATAAATAGTAGCAACAGAGAAGAATTTACAGACAGAACTGATTTGCAAATAAATGTTCAGTTATTTATTATTAATAATATTATCACCAAACCGATCAAGTACATTTATTTTCTCATTGCAAATTCTAATTAGGATAAATTAATACTATTAATACATCAGTAAAAACTTGCAAAATATATTGCGCCGCTAGTTTAATTAGAAAGCAAATGGGTCAGTGCATAATCATAAAAATATAGAGTGAGGAATATTTTTTAATTTTGAAATTCAAAATATAACTTTCGCATATTATTTCACTACAGACGCAGTGATTCAGCGCTTTACACGTATTTTCTAAAAAAAATTCTTACAATATCAACGATAAAGGCATAACAAATATGTTCCTATATATGTTTCCTACGACTCATTTTCTCCCTTATGGAGTAACGTCTTTTGATTACAACCCTTTGCTCTTCAGGTAAGCTGGATGGAAGAGACATGAGCACCTTTCTCTTCTAGAATTTAAGAACACCCTTCAAACATTTGGAAGCTGAACAAGATATCTAATTTTAAATATTACCTAAGAAGAAGAGATGAAGGGCTGTTCAACTTATATGTAAAGGAAATGATTAAAGAGGCATGGGAAGAACTGGAGGTAGGAATGAAAGTCGGAGGGGAATTCGTAAAATCGGTGAGGTTTGCTGATGACCAAGCATTAGTTGCTTAGTCAGCCAAGGGGTTGCAAGCATTGCTGAGTGAGTTGGAGATTAACTGCGATGGATATGGGATGAGAATCAATATTAATAAAACAAAGGTTATGGGGCTTTCCAGAAAGAAAAAGGCTAAACTAAACATTAAAATGGGAGCGAAAAAAATAGAGCAGGTAGAACAGTATACGTATCTCGGAAGTGTTCTGGACCAATACGGTCAAAGTGGTAGGGACGTAAGGAGAAGAATTGCGCTAGGCAAGGAGGCTTTCTCAAGGAGGAGGGAGTGGATGACAGGGACGTTGAGTAGGGAGGTTAAGAAAAGACTCGTAAAAACTCTGATATGGAGCTTCGCTATGTACGGCGCGGAAACGTGATCACTGAAGCAGGAGGATACACGTAGATTGGAGGCTTTTGAAATGTGGGTGTGGAGAAGAATGGAGAAGGTGAAATGGACCGAAAGGAATACAAATGAGGAGGTGCTAGGGATGGTTGGTGAGGAGAGGGGTCTTTTAGGAGAAATCCTATGAAAGCAGGAAAAATGGATGAAAGTCGTATTGAGCGACAGTGGGATTTTGAAGACGGTAATAAAGGGAGGGAATGGTTGGCAAACGAGGAAAGTGTAGGAATAGGATAGGGATGTTGAACGGGATGAAGGAAGTGCACAGAGATGAAGAGGGACTTGATGTTTCATGTGACTTGATGTGTATGTTGCTCGATTGTGTTTTGTTTTGAGGCGCAAGATAGAAGATTTGATAGTTGTATCTATTCAAAACCCTACCTCAACCGTTAGATTACTTTATAATAATGCATTAATGTGTGTGTTGGTGTGAACAGTATTACTTTTTGCAAAATAATCCATGCGTATATATAAAATATATAATTATATATTAATATATACATTAAAAATTTCGCAAAAAGAGGTAAGTCAAAAGGATACATGGGTACACTTTTTCTGCATTTTTTAACATGAAAACTCAAATATATTTTTTTAAATATCAATAAACTGCGGGAGATGTCGCAACGGTAAATTTTAACGGAGTCAACCGTTAACATGGATTTCAATGCAACAATTTCAGAGTGTAAATATCATTCGCCTTGACCGGGATCTCGGTCAAGGCGAATGATTTTTACGCTCTGAAATTGTTGCATTGAAATGCATGTTAGAGGATGACTCCATGAAAAATTACTGTTGCGGCATCTCCCGCAGTTTCTTGAAATTTGTCTAAGGTATAAATAGCCTAAGTGTTTCAAATTGGTTTTAACATCTTGGACTGTGGCGCGTCGCGCACGACTAAGAATGCCTGTGACATTGTATGAACGGCATTTCGTCACAACGTCTTCTTTCTTTAATGGCCCAAAATTCACAGTTTAAGAGGACGGCTAGTTAGTTTAACTGTCTGAAGCACTCGGCCGGACATCGAGGGATCCGGGTTCGTATCCCGGTCAAGGCGAATGATTTTTACTCTCTCAAATAGTTGCATTCGAAATTATTAGATAAAAAACTTCCAGTTACAGACTACAGCAAATACTTGAATAACATCACATTTTTTAATTTTAATTCATTCACTTCAAACTGATGCAACAGCTAAAGTGTCAAAGCCCCTCTCTAGCTATTGTATAATTTAAAAATGTAAAATATAATTTATGTCGACAGCTGGAAGGGTACTTCGAACATTATAAACAACTACTGCCAAATTCGATAGTCTCTTCTTTCTATGCTAAAGTAAATTATTAAAATTTTATTGCTAACTCTTAATGAAAATATCTAGCATTTAATAAATAATAGAATATGGCTATGAGATAGTTCATATCTTTAGGCACAATGGGAATCTAGCTGCTGCAAGTGATGATATGAAAAATATTATTTCTCTGATATAACACTGTCCACCAAGTAACGTCGGTGACTGAAAGGTCTTTCGATGTTGTGGTTAATGACGATGGTACGAGTTCTCCATCGGAATTTTTAACTCATTAAAAATGTCATGTGTACCATCTCATAATTTTAAATTCAACGTTGGAATCCATCTCATTTTAACAAGAAATTTACATGCACATAATTGGAGAAATGACCCCCCTCTAAATATTCACAAGATTAGAAAATATATGTGCATCTAAATATATACATATGCATGTATGTATGTATATATACATGTATTCATTCACACGGAAATAGATACATGGAAAAGGGATAGAAGCATGACGAGATATAGCGGACGAAAACAGGAGAGGTGGGGAAGGCGGAATCAGGAAGAATCACAATCGTAAAAATATTTCCTTGGCCGGGATTTGAACACCGGATCTCCCACTTGCTGGGAGGATGATCTCGCCGATGCACAGCATCCACCCGGCAAGTGGAAGATGCGGTATTCACAAATTGTCACATGCCGTCGGGCTAATTATGGGGTGAACGCTATCATCACTGACCAAGCCAACCTTAGGGTTACTTTCTGTGTTTATGGTTTTATACATATTTCTATAATTTTGGCTAAATTTAAATATAACTTGTGTTATTGACCTTTATATAAATGCGCGTATGGCCGGAGCATTATGTGAAGATGTAAGTTATATTAATAGAATCATTGCTATTAATTAACAAATTAACCTATTAATTAACTACAAATTAAGTTGTTAATTAATAATTAACAACTTAATTCGTAAATTACTATGGTAGCTAACATTAGTGCATATCAATTTATCATTGCTGCAATACTGTGCGAGGGTGGTCCCATAAAAACCCGGCCTGACATAAAGACCACGGTAATTTAAAAAAAATAACTCTATTTGATAGTATGCAATCTGTGTATGTTTCAGGTTTTAAGACGCCACGTTGTTTAGTATTTGTTTGGCAATCATCAATAGTGAACGTTCTCAGTAAATTTGTGAAAATGGAGAAAATTGGTCATTGTTATTGATGCAACATTTTTATTTTAAAGTCCTCTGCCCTACCAATATAAAAGCTGAGCTGAACTGGAATCTACTCTGGTTGAGTCTGCGCCTTCGTTTGCAACGGTAAATGCTCAAGTAGTAGAGTTTAAACGAGAATCAAGTGTCAATCAAGTTAGGTGGCGATTCCAGAAAAGGTGAATAAAATGCAGAAAGTGATACTGGACGATCGTCGACTGAAATTTCGCCAGCTTTCACATATAGTAGGTATTTCAAAAAGTACGGTGCATACAATACTAACTGAAAGTTTGGACATGAGAAAGCTGTGTGCAAGATGGGTGCAGCGTTTGCTCACACTCGAGCAAAATCAGTGTCGTGAAGATGTTCCATTTGAGTGTTTAGCAAAGTATCACAGAAACAAAGCAGAATTTTTTCGCCGTTTCATAATTATAAATGAAACATATTCACTTCAACCATTACTTCACACCCGATACAAAAGAACAATCAAAACAATGGAATCAAAAGGGAGAACCCGATACAAAGAAGGCAACGACCGTTTCATCTGCAGGCATGTCCATGGCGTCAGTTTTTTGGGATGCGCGTGAGATTATTTTCATTAACTATCTAGGTAAAGGAAAAACTATCAACTCGAAGTAGCAATATTTGTAGGTTAGCCTTAAACAATGAACAGCGTTGGAAAATGTAGCAAAATGCTTCAACGCCTGGACGACACGCTTTTATGCGTTACAGCTGTGACAGAGTGTGTTGCATTTCTCTAGGATATCGTAAAAACATTTTTTTGTCTTGCATAGCGGCAAGCTATCTTACCTGTAGAAGATGCGGTAGAGCGCAAAGATCATTTACTGGTAAAATTGCCTACAATCGAATATTAATTTTATTGTAGAAATATGAACAGGGTTCGATGGTAGGTTTATGCATGAATTTCGCAGATCAGGGTAGGGGTGTCCGTTCTTTCGCTGTGACGGCAATGGGTTCCCAGGAAGATATGGGACCCTAAAAACAATGAGCTAGGCTGAATTTGAGTATGGACAGAAGGGCTCCCAGTAATTGGACCAAGAGCTTCTGGTCAGTAATACATTGGTCAGCCCCTGCACTACCACATTCCACCTTAGTTTTCGCATAGATAAACAGGTATTTAGTCCCTTTGAATTCTAAATATTTATCGTAAATGCAAGTTTAAACGGTTATTTCAATCTTTTAAATATTAAGGTTAACATTATCCCCTCTATTACAGTCTTCAACATCTCACTGCCGGTCATAACGCCCTTCATATATTTTACCTGCCTCCTTAGGATTTCTCCAAATAAATCTCCTCGCCCACCATACGAAATACCAATGTAACAAAATAATATAAAATAAATTTTATATTATTTTGTTACAGGTTCCCCTCACCTTCCCCACCAATTTGAAAAACCGCCACCCCCTCATTCCTTACCCTGTCCTCCTGGTGCTACACCCCTTGCCACACGCCTTTTCGGTGGCTCGCAGGGTATTTTGGTATATGTAGAAGTAATAAAAACGGTAACGGATAACTTTGTTCGCTTATGGGAGCCTGAAATATCAAATTGAGAAAAATTATTTGAATTCCTCTCGGTTACTTCAATAAAAAGAGGTTAAAACGCACTCACTCTATCCATTGTCTTAAGACTTCGATGCACTTTCGCTAAAACTTTAGGGTTGCATACTTATGTGAATAGTGGTCCAAATAATGAATTCCTTCAATGCATTGACTGCGAACAACGAACAAAGCCTCTTTGTGTTATGGTTACATAAGTCACATCATATGCAAATTTATCGGGAAATTTACCCTAGCCTTACATATAGATAGTTATTTCTTTGTGCATTGTAAACCTTAAATTTATCACCGTGATATTTCTTTAAATCATGCGTATATTGTCCCACGATTTGAAAGGCTATGAGCAGACTATTGACACTTAAGTGCTTATTTGGTAGGAGGCCTTAATTAATCATCTTTCCTTTCCAAGGGCTTAATGGTCCTCAATGCTTTGTGTCTACGTCGTGACGGTAAATGGGGGCTTTCATTCCATTATTTCTTTTGTTTCCGAAAACTATTTCATTAGTCATCTTGGAACTAAGACCGCATTTACATGATTTTATAAACGGACCTGTGAAGTTTTTAAAGCGCTGCTTTAAGTGTTAAATGTTAAAAAATCTGCAATTCTGTGGATATTTAGTTTAGTCAATTTCCCATTTGTCATTCTTTCATCGTAACTCATGATGCATTGTACAAAAAAAATTTTGGATGATATAGATTAATGACTAATATAAACCGTTTATTCTGGTACATACAATCCGTTATCGTTAATATCTTTTTAAAAAATTATAACTACTTTGAATCTAGATACTAGTAAAGTTAATATTTTCATCTCAAATTGGAGAACATATATTCAAATTGGTAAATTCACCCGAATAAACACAAAATAATGCACCTGAACTCATGGCTGGCTACACATTATTTCTCCTGAAACCTTTTGTCAACGTCAAAAGTAGTTCATAAACACATTTTGATAACTTTCAAAATTAATGAAGTTTTTACATGATTTTTTTGACTATGGAAATATAAAAAAACATGGGGTTTTATAGAACGAAACACTTTCATGCCAAACACCAGTCTTCACATGTCATTGGACTCCTGACAAAAACAAACCGGATATGTGAATTTTAGTACCATGAATTTTCATATGAAGTCCGATAACAGAATTGAAATTCATAATTTGACATTTTAGATGACAATTTGTTGAATTTCCAAAACATGCCTATTTTTGCGTTGATTTAAAAAATGGAATATAGTATATCGCGTTTGCACAAAGTTGATTGATATAATCTCAAATCAATATTGAAAATGGATACATCGATCCAAACATGACCTGTTAAATTTTAAATAGCTGCATATTGTAATTTTTTGATGATAAGGCAGAAATAAATAATATATGTAAAAGAAATAGGAAGATTTCGTAATACTCAATGGTAAAGATTCGTCGGGGACCGTCCAATACTGACCTTGTGGACAAGGTGAATGAAACCCTTGAAGCTCTTGAAAGAGATGAGATTATAAAAAAGTAAAGTTTCACCAAAAAAATTATCACATGAGTATCTCTTACCTGACATTCGTATGTCCCATTGTCTCTCTTCTGGACGTATTTAATTTGCAGCGTCCAATCATCCGATCCTTCCGAGTGCATGACTTGAAACCGTTCATCATTGGTGTAGGTGAACAGTCCGGAGGTTAATATATGCCAGTCACGACGCCTGACCCATGAAACCTGAAATGGGAGAGACGACATGAAGTTTTTAAAAGCAGATATTATAATGAAACCAAAGGTACACTCCCCAGGTTGATAAGAGTACAGAGTTAGTCAACGCATGCAGGCTTATTTCATTTTCATACCACATTCATCAATTCTAATCATGAGACCTAGACATTTTCGTTAGATTTTGCAGGTTCAAAATTGATATGGCATGAAAATTTCTTTAAACATAATAACGAAAGGACAAGTTCTCCGACAGCGAAACGATTCACTGGGAAATTTCATCCTCACGACTGGGAGCAAAGTGATAAGCGAGCCAGAAAAACCGCAATGCACAAACACTGGATTTTTTCTTCAACGATCTAAGCAGCAAAAACTCTTACATCCCTGACATTATAATAAAAAGTAGTTATTAAAATAGGACAAAACGTCCATATACCTATTTAAAAATCAGATAGTTTAACAAAATACATTTTAAATGTTCGGATAAGGTCAATTCACTAATCACAAATTCATTAAATGTTATGAAGTGCACAAGCCACACAAGGTGAATGCAGATACTACTTCTAGCAACAAAGTTAAAATACCAATGAACTTCGGGTAAGAGAGACATTTTTGTGTTGAGTTCAGCATAGGTTTTCCATAACTGTAGTCTTCAACAGACGACTAACTTATTTCACTCAGATTAGTTAAGCCAAGTTCTATCACCGGTGAATTCGTATTTTTTAAAGTTTTGCGGTCTCCCTCGACTTTATTCCCTTGATTCGCCGGCGGAAAACCTTCTCAAGGAAACTGTTTTAATATAGTCATCTCCCTCGTTTAGCAAAAAAATAAATTCGCAAGCGTTCTTTACACTGGGAAAGTGAAACATATCCGGAAAGACCGGAATTGGAACTTACTTATTCCATTTTAATTTCAAATTTTATATAAAGAGAAAGCATAGTTTTCAACACTGCCTCCGGTGGTCAGTTTTTTACAGACTAATTAATTGGTAGCATTAATTTTTTAACAGTATAATCATCACTCTAGGCTGAAAAAACAAATTCTGCAATTTGAAGTTTATCCCTTTCATTAACTGAATACGTATATTCTCCAAATATTAATTAACGGTTTCCAATTGTCTATTTCTATAAATTGGCCAATTTTTAATTAAATATTTATCATGAATCTAAATTTGAATAAAAAACTACTGTAAAAACTGCATTTTTCCTCGCTAAGAAATAGGGATTCATAAACACGTTTAATATTTCACCTTAGTGTGTACGGTGCGGAAGCGTATTTAGCTGACTTGAAAGACTATCTAAATCAGCAAATTATGCTGTCGCTCCCTATTGCAGTTTAACATTTAATTGCATTCAAAATAAAATTATTAACTACTCTACAATCTCAAGTTATATCAAACCATTGAAAGAATAATTAAAGACATTAGCGCAAATCAAATTTTGTTTTCTAATATACAATTTTTTTCACCCACATTGCATTAGTTAAAAAAAAATTGAGTCCTTTATTTTAAGAAGAATTTGGATTTAAGAAAACAGACACGGAAGATGCATTTTGCCTTTTCTTTGAAATGAAGCGGTCAGGATGGATTAACCGTAGTATTCATATGCTTCTCAATGCACATACTTTTCAACTGACAATAAAATGCTTGTTTACCGACAGACATTTTCTGAAATTGAAGAGCTGCATCCATCTTCAAAATATATCTGAATTGATTCTAGTACATAACATCCACGATATAACGAGCATGTATCAATTACGAGGTAATGAATTTAAATTAATTTCCTAATTACATACATTAGAATACAAATGAATGATTAGTAGAAAATAAGAAACATAGATTCATCAAGAGGTAAGTATGCTTTTAATATCATTATCGAATTTTGATTGTGCATGGGAAAAGTGCCCTAAAATATCTGAAACAACAGCAACTAATTACTTTAAGCAATCATTCGTTTAAATAATACGAGTTGAAAAATTTGAGTTCTCTTAGATGAAATAAATTAAACTTAATTAAAAATGAATGAAGTGTTTCGTAGATGTTCAATAAAAATATTTATAAATGGGTTAGTAAGTTTTCGCTTGGATATATGGCAGACCTTTGCGCATTTTATGATATGTTTCGAAAGAAAGTGCTGTGTTCACCTGCTACATCTATATTACTAATGTATTAAAGTGGAATTGCTAGAATATAAAGAATATTTAGGTATTACTCAATAGTAGTTACAGCAAAAAATGAACTTTTCCCCTGGTAAAACAATTTCACTTCTAATTAGCATATTGTGACTCTTTGTTTCATTAAAGTATTTGTATTTATACACCTGTACCTGGTTTAAATTAAGTTAAGTTAAACCGCTAAAATTACGTGAGATAATTTTGTTAAAATGGAATTTTGGTCCAGTTAGTAGATTTAAAGCATAATCTAAACACATGATTTTTCATGCTTTTAATTCAATAAACTAAATGAGAGCCTTTTAAAACATACTATCTTATATCTTGTACACGTATATGTTCTTCGACAAAAAATCGAAACTCGGCGTATGCAGTTAAAATAATCACACCTCAAAAAACTTGGCACCAACCTTGACTTATTGCAAAATGATATCATTATCTGTCAAACATTCCAGTAATATTGATAATTTCAGGAGACAGCCAAAATTGGTATAATTTCCTTCAGTAAGCTTAGTAATGCCAGTAATACTAGAGACTGTAAATAGCAGAAGAATGAAAGGCGGTGAAAGGAAATGTTGATTCTTGTATTGTAACTTTATCTTTAACTTAAGGACCGAAATATTAGTTAGTAGACCCCCGTCCAAGTCCAGTCCTTAAGAATTAGTGAAGTCCTGTTACTTCACTACAAAGATGAGTACAAGTACAATGCTAAAAGTATAAAGTGCATTCTAGCATAACAATAAAAACAAAAATTATGTCCACATACATTAAAATAACAATTTCTATAACCGCCTCATTACGTAGATGTAAAGCTTCGCAATTTAAATTAACAAATGATATTACTTTAATATTTGAGTCACTAGAAATAATTTAAACGTCATTAGAAGTATTTTGACTATTTGTTTTCAGATTCTATTAATTTTTCTAAATAAATGAGTATTTAGTAAATCAGAATGTAAAACCTAACGGCAAATACCAAAATAACATTGGGAAAGAGTTATGCCAAATATTGTTATTAATTAAATAATCGTTTTGCGCCTGTCAGTATTTCTCTGTTTTTCTTTGGGGAGACTAACATGTATTACATTGTCTATTGTAAAACTCTCGCAGTAAAACAAGAGAAGTTGACATTTTGGGAGAAGCCATTGTCATAAGAAATTTTTGTCAAGCCCAAAAATATAATTGGTCCAACGATCCAAATTGAAAAGACGTGGCAACAGATGGAGGGAGCGTAAAAAAGGGCAGAGTACAAAAATAAACGTGAGAGAAAACGGTGCCTCAGATGAGGGAAAGACTGCAAAAGAAAACGATCATCTCTGGCTGAAATTTGGAATGCCCACTCGTTTCGATTTTATTCCTGCTGACGGCCATAAACTAAATGGAAAGCAATATTTGGCGTAATTAAATAACATGCTTCCATTTTTACTGATAGAAGGTAGTGAGGGGATGAGAGAGCAATTATTTCTATTTTTCCCTTACAATGGTAGAACTTTAAAAACCAGGCCGACTTCTGAAGGTATATCAATTCTAATATATCCGACATCATTCAAGTGATATGAATTAGTCACTTCGAGAATGACACTCCCATCGTAATCAGTACTTAATTCCGAAGTTTCATCGATTGCAGCTCTCCGCTGTCTTTATGTAATGGATACTTACTTCAATAATCCCTCCTTATACTTCCTAAAACCTACTTCAGCCTAACATCGATCTTTATTTGGACAGCGTGTTTGCCCTTAAGAGTACCTCGTAAGGATTTCTCTTCCATTATATTTGTTGATAATTCACTATGCCACAAGGGTTGCACGACTTTTCTGCCTCGTTTCTTTCTTACTGTGCTGTGAATTTCTTCCGCTGATATTATGTCATACCTCTCTTTAATTTCCATTTGTTTATCCTTATTTGAACTTCAGTATCTACTTCTAATACCACCATGTTTCGAAGACTCACTGATCTGCTTTTTCAATTGCACATGGACCACATTCATAGATTAACACACTCCCCATGCATGCTTTTGAGGAATGTGTCCTTGTTTCAAGCTCATTTTAATTGAACATCATAGTAATCACTTCCTTTTAAACATGTTCTTAGCATGAGAGACAGGCTACCCTTTACAACCATCAAAATTAATTCCATGTTATTAGTTTAGTAATCAATATCACCTTTGCAATTTAAAAGTAAATAAGTCATGTTAGATTCTTAGTCATGCATTTGATAATAAACATTCAGTAACTGTGCATTAATATGTTTTCCTGATTACATTTGCATGAAGCATAGTCTGCTGACTAAGTGTAACAGATAAATATAGAACAAGAGTACAGAACAAGTTTCAATCGGCTAATAAAAGCGTAACCAGGTTCCTCGATAATGCAGATAATTACCCATTTTCTTTGACAGACATCAACCAGAGATCGTGGAACGAGGGGACCATAAGCATCTTTTTTGGTTCCTGCTCAATTAAAACCAGAGGGATCTTTCAGAATGTACTTGAATAGACTAGCAATACTATAAACCAAATACTTTCATAATATTAAAATTTGTATCGTCAATGATTGAATAACTTAATTAAATCATGGTGAAATTAAATAATATTCGTGCATGAATATTTATTTTAAATATTAGTCATCATAAAATTTTAGGAAGCTTTGGAAACTGCAGGTTAGCGTCCTATTGAGTGGTATAATTGAACAACAGCAAACATTTTTTAAACCCATAGGAATTAAATAAAAAACATTATTGTTAGAACTCCATGCCATAATAAACAATCAAATATTGCTAATATTTTAAAATACTCATCACAGAATTATTCAAAGCAATATCAGATCCCGCTGACTAACATACTTTTTCGGCAACAAAGTAAATTTTAATAAAGATTCCGCCTACTGGTCGATTAAAATGAAAAGAGTACACCAAAGAAGTCGAATTCTGATATATTTTATGGAAATGAAAATGAAGAGCTGAAGGCCTATTTCCTTTTTCCGATTTGGCAGGGATCTATGACAGTTAGGCGTGTAGGCACTCAGTAATGCATGTTGGACCAAAATAACCTTCTCATGAATATTCTATTGAAAAAATAAACTTGAATGTATTATCATTATGAATAATAACTGATGCTTTTATCTATTATCCAATTTGGTTGGAAGCGCCTCGCTATCATCAACCTGTGAACTTCATAGGTGCCATGTGATTTCCCAATTCACCTACGCCCCCGAGATGAATCCATGCATCAGTTTAGTCTACCTCCAGGTTACCTTTTTCCATAAACTTATTCAACTTAGTCATCCTCATTATCTCTCTTTGCCAAGTTATATTATATAAATTGCCTGACAAATTTATAACGAATATACAAAATATATACTTTTATTTTCTTTGGAAATTGGCGAATTTGTAACAAATTGGAAATTACTTATTATTATTTTCTGTAATCCTAAAACTACGCTTCGTGCTCACGAATAGTTGGCGTGACGCCTAATTTCGGTACATGTTTAGCTTATGAATGGTTATCACCAATAGCTAAAATCTGATATACTATTCATGAAATATACTTTAATTTACGATGCACAAAGTAATCAAGAGTATTGGGAGTGATAAAGCGAATATTTTGTTAAATTTAATTTTAGAAATTTCAAATGCCATGATCAAACTTTAGAAAAAGCAGTACGTGAATAATAAATCAAAGTTCCCCCGTTTTTTGTTTCCCAGCGTTTGTAACCTCATTTCGGCGGTGATGATTATTGTATTTTATATTTCATTACATTCTCACAAGGCGTAAGAGTTATATACATTGGAATCGCTGTCTTTATCTTTTACTACTTTTAATTTTTGTTTTAATCAAATATAAATTATGACGATAAGCTGATATTTTACGCCCAATTGCCCTCATCAACTGCAAACAGATAAAAAGTTTTAATATTTCTTTGTCACGACTGAATTCTCAGCTACTGTTGAGATATTATTAAAGGATAATCCTCCAGCATGATTTTCAGCGAAAATACGTGAATGTTTGTGTATCATGTGCCGACAATTGAAGGGTCTCAATTAATTACTGCGCATTACATGTACAAAAAACAACGATCTCTCATCCTGGGTAAGGATGATTTTTATATGATTTTTCACAGCCCTTTGGCGCTCTCTACCGGCGTTTTTTCCTATGTGTTTTTATATTTTCTCTATCGTTTATCTTTTTTTTATTTGGTTGTTTTGAAGCAGTATTTAAATATTAAAATATTTCAGAGCGTTCATTGAGATTTTCATTTACAATTTTATTTATATTGTTAGTTTTTCTGACTGGTTTCCATCAAAATGACATCATGAGTACATACAGAGGTAAGTGATACATTAGAAATCATTAATACAATTAAAAGCTTTTGAATTTAGCCAACGGTACTCAGTATACTATCTACTGTATGAATGTAAGATAAGATTTAAAACATTTCTGCGAATGATTGTGACTTGGACTTGAGTGACAATTTACTAATAAGTTAAAGTTTATATAAAAACATTTCCCTAGAGTTTTAGCTTGAACATTGTTTAAAACTACTCATCTACTTGTCGCCGCACGTAAATATCCAATTAAAAAACTGTCACTACATATCGGCTACCGTCTTAAACATAGGCCCCCGAAAAGGTGCCTGTCCCTAGGAGTGATTGGTTGCCATCAATTTGGGCAATTGAAAATTTTATCATTGAAGAAATAGAGCAGTCATTTATTTTCAGAAATTTCGAAATTTCTTACGTGACGTTTCCTATTGTTGTCACGAATCGTTCGAAGGAATAAGGGTTCATGGTGCAACGCTTTGTCTGGCAGTTAGTTTTCTTTCGAACTTCTTTCTCACTAACACAGCATGTCAAAAAAACTGTTCCCTTTAGCCCAACGGTAAAACCGAACAATTTGAATTCATCTAATAGTCAAAGACGCCCACGTAATGTTGTATTTCCGGTGGCTCCAAAATCAGCTTTTGCAAACATAATGTGACCCTTTGAAATTAGTTCAATTCGGATATGAAGTAACTTGGCCTAGTTCCCGAATTCTTGATTCATACTGAAGGTAAGGCGGAGGATGTTAAGAACGTATTACAGGCCCAGATTTAAACTATTGCTTTTGAGTCTTGAGATTGGAGATCAAAATATACGGGGGATAACTGGCATTAGTAGGGTACGTATATATTTGTTCGATATCCGGCATGGATTTTGAATAGTCCCATCTTTATATCATTGTTCCCTCGTGATTAAAATACTATATATCCTGTTCTTGAATATTCTGTCATTTAAGTACCTTCTTTCTCGTGATTAACTTTGTTCGAGTGCATGGCCCAGCTGCAATTTGCCTTTGTAAAGTGTAATGAATGTGGTTATGCACGCATGGTTGGTGACCTGACATCCCTTGCCACACGCCCTGCGGGTTGCCGCGTATATATTGGTTGTAATCAAAATAACTTACACCCTATCCTTGAATTCTGAATTGAATATTTTCCCACAATTACTTTTATTAAGCATATTAAATACATTTTGCATCCGCCCACTCGTGAACGCAAGGGGTGTGATCACGACGGAGTGCATCGTAGGAGCGGCTATCTCTCGGCGACGGCCGCGTCCCCCCGCATCTCGCGTCCCCCTGCCCGTGAGGTGCAATGACCGGCCTCCGCAGCAGCAGCGGAGGACGACCGGGGGCCCGCCGCCCATCGGCCATCGCCTCCCTCCTGGGTCTCCCCGGCGGCCCCAGGCTTTAAGACTCCTCGGGGACAAAAGGTCCTAAATCCAATCTCCTGGAACAGCCAATCCGTCATCGCCTTCAGTGGCTGTGAATAGCCCTCCCCCTATCCCTTCCGAACCCCCTCTATGCCATGATCTCCCAATCCCTCGGCAAATTGTTATATGAGATTTAGGGAGCGAAAAGTTTGGCGACCCCTGTCATGACTCAACGAGGTCGTTATCGAGCACCATTATAAGAACATTTAATTAACAACACATGTCAATTTAATCATTATATTAATTGGTAGGATTAAAGTTTTGGTCTTACCACAGCAGCACATCGACCATGTTTCATTCCATATACCCAGAGATGGAACTTCAGAGGGGAAATAGACTTATTAGGAAACATTTCCACCCTAAAAAGCAACAAACATCAAATACTGCAATCGGTATTGTGTTTAATATGCAACATAAATATGATATTACTAATGATAGCCACAAAAGTGTACGTAATTTCCGAGGCAAAAAAATGTCATCATTTACGGTGGAAGAAGCAAAAATAAAATAATTAGCACAGTGGTCCTGAAAAATAAAGCATTCAATCCGGAGGGGATGTCTAGAAACAGCCAACAGCTCAAGCTTACGAGTTGGGAAGCACTTCATCAAAAACATATAATTAGGGCGTGCTACTCTATGACATTGAGACACAGTATCTGCAGGAGCGAAAGGAGATTGAAAGAATTGAAAGTGTGGTGCTCTGCAGTACAATGAAGAAAATCAAATTAACGCAAAGCAAATAACAAACTGAGTCTTGTTACAAAGAGTTGGACGAAAGTGGGGTACAACGAATGTGCCTAAAAGAAAAACGGAGGACCTTATCGAAAATATATTGAGACGCCAAGGCCTAATTGTGACATTCATCGAGGAAAAGTGAACCGGGGCACAAAAATATGTCCCGAATACGGCGCTCAGGCCGCAAAGCAACCCGTGTCCCAAAAACAGTCAATTAACAGCTAATTTCGTGTGAAAACGATTATCTGTTTTTATGTTGTGCATGGATTTCCTCGTAATTACCTCCTCGTTAATCAAATTTGAATTAACCACAAGAATAATATATTTAGAGACGGAGTATAATTGATGTTTACGGCAGTTTAATGAGTTTGTAGGAGTTTTCCGCACCACAAACTCCAGTACAGTTAGATAAACGGTTAGAATAATTAAAGTTACAACTTCTTCACTGCATAAAATTTCCAGTTTTCTGGTACCTAGCTGAACCATTAATGGTATTGACCTTTATTGTGTCACTGTTGTTTGTTTTTATTCATCCAAACATTGGGCTCTCTGTCTTCACTGTTGGTGATATTAATGCTCATAAAATTGAAGATAAGCTTTCCTCAAATTGTTTCCCAGAATTGTGGAATTTCCATTTCATTTTTTTTCGAGGCGGTGCCGTTGCTGTTACCTGCTGCCAGTTATCTGCGTGGTGCGGGAGCCAATTGGAAGTGATCGGAGACAAGCCCAATTATCGGAGTGAGGATTCCACTCAAGCTCAGCGTCCCCAGAGAAATTATTCTGGGCTACCGGATAAACCATTTATTGAAAAGTTATGCTTGAAGGCCTGATAATATCCAATGACTCGCAAGCGATCCATTCACTTGCACGGTTCTATTGATTCGTTTACGGAATAATATTTCAGAGAATCAGTCATTGCCTAGGAAGAGTTACGAAAACATGAAGTGATGATCACTAGCTGACAAAGTTGGGGGGGTAATAGAGAGGTAGTAAATATGCCTGCTTTGTCAGGTCGGTTGTCAGTCTTCTCTACGATGGGTGGAAAATGAATGAACGGACGCGTGAATAAAAATGCATCCGAGCAAATTGAATATTCCCACTCCAGCCTTCCCGACCACATTTATCTTAGGCAGAGATAAATTTAAGAGCGGTGTGTCGAGTTTACATCGAAAATATTTTCCAATCCCATTGCTTTAGGCTAGCGTTCAATTTTTCTCATTCACAACTAAAGAGACCTTAGCCAATATCGTCATTATCTCAATATGTACAATCGTGAAAATACAAATTTATTTTTGTAAATACTAATCGAGTATTAATTAGGGGAACATGGCGAAGTAAGTAAGTGGCTATTCGTGCTACGGGATAGGCCAAACATCATCACGCGAATGACAAATGTAATCGAATTGCTAAAAAAAAGAAAAAAGCTTAACTATTTATTATATGTATATGCATAAATTATTTTATGTATGCATATTATAACTATTTATTATAATGTATATTTTTGTACATAACATTTGGACGGCACAATAGAACACTGAATAAAAAAGATAGCATGTAAAAGGACACTCAAATTGTAGATTGTTTAAGCTTTCGGTCTACTCCGAGGCCTTCTTTAGGTCGGACTCTAGACTCAAAGTCTAACCTGAAGAAGGCCTTGAAGTAGGCCGAAAGTTTAAACAATCTACAATTTGAGTGTCTTTTTACGTGTTATCTATTTTATTCTGTTCTATTGTGCCGTCCAAATGTTAAGTACATAAATATACATTATATATAGTCCCCATCTTAGTATTTTCACTATCAGTAAAGATAGATGTTAAAATGGTTCTCTCAAAATTATATTGAACAACATGGTATTAGTTCTACGTATCAATTCAATTTGAATTTTACCTCATTTAAGTTTTCTGGTATGGAACACCCTCCATAATATTAAACAGCCAGAGAGAGATAATTCATTATTAAATAAGATTTACATAAAACCCCATCGTGTCGAGATGAAAATCCTCCTTCATCAGAAACGGCTAAGTGCAAGAGTAAGTGACGGTAATAATATTTTGCTTTGAAAGTAACTTTAGTTTTTTATCTCCAACCACTACAAGCAAAAACACTTACATGGCACAACTTCCACCCCGAGGATCTCGTTTCTACCCTCTTTTCAAAAGCGCAGACAGCATCTTTCTCCTCTTTCAAAATTGAATTCACTCCTCAAATAAAATAAAACACAACTTAGCTCCTTACGCTTTTTTAGTTGTTTTTTCAGTCAAAATAAAAGAACATCCTCCCACTCCGTTTCCCGTCCCTTGACTATCTTCCATCACTCTCCCTATCCCGCCCTCGCACGCACACACCAACCCGCCCTTTGAAACATTCCCAAACCCTCCCACTCCCCTCTTATAACCCACTAAAACTGCCCCTGTCCTCCCCGCCCCCTCGTCACCCAGCCCCCCTTAACATGCCTAACTAAGACCTCTTTCTCCCCCCAAGCCACATCCCCACTTCCCATACACCCACCCCACTCTCGTTGCCACTCTCCTCCCGTCCTCCGGCATCCCAATCCGAAAGCGCAGCGCAACTAAGTTAGCGTCCATTTTGAACGGAAACTAATGAAGAGGTTAGTCAGACGGGAGGTCGGGAGATGGCAGGAAAAAAGGAAGAGGAGATGCGGAAGTTCAGGGCTGAAATTTAAGGAAAGAGAGTAAGGTGAGGACAAGCAGTAAGGTTAATTGTGTGAATGCATGTAAATACACATACATACACTTACATACGCCTATTATACATTTGGCGACCTCTGTGATGGCTTTCATCTCTAAACAGGGGGAGGAAAGCTCGGTTCACTCGTCTATGGAAAACCCAACTTGAATGTTTTCGTGGCGGATATAAAACAAATAAATTATGTGTAACCGCACGCACACGTTTTATATTCAGCGTGGAAAATGATATAAAGAAATATTAACGTGAAACACTAGATCGTTTTGCGACCTTGAGGGGACTTTCTTATCGGTGGAAGAGGAAAGATGGGAGCAAATGTACTGAGGCATACGGGACTGAGTCCCTTACAAGCGAAAACATTGTTTAGGTGTGTGCCCGTACATATTATTTAAATGACTTCATGTGGGTACATATAAAAACTGTATGAAATTTATTTACGAATGAAAATACAGATAGAAAACGTAACTAAAATCTGGACAGATGTTTGCAAGAATGAAATTATAAAGGAGAATAATGGAAGTGGCACACCCAATTGCGCTACGATGAGAGGAATGCAGTGAAAACATTGAGGGAAGTGCAGGGTGAGCAGCGACAGTTTCGAATGAGAAAGAAAAGGGGAGGAGGGACTAAAGCAGAATTGGATCCACACTTTTTTGGTCCAGAAATGCGCTCAATATTTCGCAAAAGACCTTTAATTTCGAATTTTAAATTGTTCAGAAATGCATAATTCTGATGCGAATTAATTACAAAAAAACTTGGCGATAAAGCACGGTCACATTTTCCGAGTTTTTAATTAAGGGCATTATAATCTCGTAAATAAAATCTACAAATCTGTATAATATGCTGGTGTGACAAATATTTCGCCGTCGCGAGCCCAAAATCCCGTGCCTCAGGGAGTCCATAGAGTAGCCTTTTTCATTTAAGTGATATATATGGGATGTAAGAATAAACGCAAAAATATTAAAAGAATAATCAACGATAATGGCAGAAATATCATATGACCAGGGGAAATTTTCGAAGATAAAATGGCAATGATCAGGTCGAATCGTGAAAAGATACTACAGGTGTAGAAAATTTAACAATACCCCCAAATAAAGAAAAAATTTTAAATATATCTACTTGCATAATGGGATTTTAACTCACCCCCTGTAGATGCCATAGATTATTTCACATCAACCTAGCCTGATTTTTTTTACCCGGGCGATGATGATGTAAATACCGACGCCTAAAGAAATATCGATGACTGGCGTAGCAGAGCATCTGAGACAACTATGTATGTATAATTTTAATGCGCTTAAATTCCCATTAAGAGTTTAATTTTGATTTTATTTTCGCAACACATGCGCAATATTTCTTTCTTTGCTCCATTATGCCCTTAAATAAATAAAAGTTTTTTTCCCGTTTTGTAGTTCCAAGTATATGACTTCAGGGACCAGGACCTTTCCAGCATAATATTCTCACATGATTTAGCAAGTATATAGAAACGAAAATGAAGGTGTATCAATAAAAAGAGAAAACAAGTACCTTGAAGAAAATAAGAGAAGAAATTTTAAAAATGTCTTAAGAAGAAAGGAATAATAGTTAATAATAGAAGATATATGGTAATAGATATATGATAGAATAGATGTATAGAATAGATAATAATAATAGAAGAGCGTATTGATCGGCAGTGGGACGTTGAAGACTGAAACAGAGGGGAGAGTGTAAGACAAACGAGAAAACGGCAGGAACAGGATTGGAAATTTGGACGGAAGAAGGGAGGAGGGAAGTACACAGAGATGAAGAGGAACTTGATATAGGGTTGGTTGCTGGATTGTGTTTTTTTAGGAGGCACAAAATATTTATTTGGTAGTTCGAAAATCTATCTTAAACTGTATATTACCTTATCCAGTTATAAAAAGATGAAAAAAGAAAAAGAACGATAAGCTACAAGAAAGTCAAACATAAAGTAAAGGAGCAAGCCGCGATTACGAGGCATGGTACCAGGCGGTCGTTGATTACTTGATATATGTTACATATAAGAGTTATTCAGGAAAAAGATTTAAAAATGATAGTAAATAAAGCTTTTAGAAAGTTCTCTAAAAGAATTAACATCATCAAACTTAGGGAAATATTAAGATTTTCATGGTACTGTGAACAATGGACCCTGGAAATAAACAAACGAGGTAACAGTTCGAATGATTGCAACGCCGAACTACTAAGTGAAGAGTCAATTTCAAAACATTCGTCCATCAAAGTAAAATTCAATAAATATGATACGAGAAGGAGGATAAACCATCAAGATGTTATTTTTCACACGAACGACAACTGTATCCGACTGCCATTGGTTGAAGAAAGCATTTTTCTTATTTGACTCCTAGTATTTTGTCTTTATTTCATCAAGTCGTGTTTATTGTCCTTGTTAGCAACAGCTACTCTCGTATGCTTGGAGAAGTAGTACAAGCATATATATCACTGGTACAGAGGTATTTTTCCTTATATATGTACATCATATATATTCAAGGAAAAGAGATATAATACACATAAAGAGCGAACATAGGAATGAATCCATATAAATTAATGCGTGTTGGTTGGCGGGTTTTCGTGTTGGATTGTGTAATGATGGGGGATTGGCCCATGTGGCTCGTTTCCTTTTTCTGACTATTCGTGCCTCGAAACGCACTGTTCCAATCCTTAATGATATTGTATGCATTGCTTTTATCATTATATGAAAAATGATGGTAATTGAAATTTGTTGACCGAGAGTGGGCTATCAAGCACATTGATTTGAATAATACCATCAAAAGGAATTTAATGGAAACAGAAAACCATACTATCCATAGTGTTGGCATAAATTTTTCGACCGTACGACCACGGGATTGACCGAGACCCAAGCATCACGATATCGACCAATAACAGAGAAAGAATGACGTCAACCATCCAATATATGTAGAAATGGTAATAACTTTTCCCTCAACGTCACCTCTAACCGAATTTGCCTGTTAGAATGCAAGAGGAACTGTTTTCAAGAGATAACAAACTACGCGGTGGAAGCCCGGAAGCCATTCAGCCTTTATTTTCCAAAATGTTGAACACGGGAAGAGAACGAATGATTCAGTGATGGCTAGAACTCATTATCAACGAAAACTACATCTTAAGTGTGCATCAAAAATAAGTATTCTGGCCGAGAACGAATAAGGACAATAAAGAATTCAAAACAACTAATAGTATTTGGTAGTCCCCTCTTTAATGTAGAAATTTGAATTGACGCAAATTTAATTCCTACAACTGACCTCACACGAGAAAAACCCCTCTTCAATTCCGCATGTGGTCTTTCTCTCTTTATTCCATCCAACACGCCTCCTTCCTTCCTCCTCCTTTCTCGCTCGCCTTACGTTCTCCGCTTGGACATAGTCTTCAACATACCATTGCCAATCAAAATACTTTTCATCCTCCTTTCATGCCTCTTTTGTTCTTCTTCCAAAAATTTCTCTCCACTCCCTCCATGTCTAGTGCCTCTCGTTTGTTTTCTTTGCCATCAATTTTACTTAATATATCCTCCTCACATCCGCGTCTTAAATGTCTCCTATTTAAACCTATTATGTTGCTTTAACAGCCAAGTTTCCCCGGCACACAGAGACGCCCTTCATATCAATTTTAAAAAATCTTTCCATAAAATTCTTATTCAATGACCCTGCCATCAAACCATGACTATCCTTTATGATTAAAACTAAAGTCAAAGAAATATGAATACAAAAATTAAGCACTCTAGCTGTTCCCTGAGTGATGACACTGAAACACAGGGGCCTTAAATTATTTCTAGAAGGTAGAATGAATTGTATGGAATAAACTTCTTGGATCTCAGAAAATCTCCGACTAAGAAGTTATTTACGACGATGAGGTAACACTTCGCTAGAATATTACAGGTTTATATGCAAAGAAACAGCGTATGAGAAAAAACTGGGAAATTGGAAGCAGGTAAAATTAGAGATAGGTTTAAGGTATTGGAAAGGTGAAATAATAAATAAGTATGAGAAAAACAAATTTACACTTTCCCACAGGTTTATTGGGAACGTAAGATGCCAATAGAACCGTGGAAAATTGCAAATTTGTTTTTTCTCATAATGACGAACTTCCCCTACATCCCGTCTGAATCTGTTGGGTAATAAAAGTCTTTAAAATCTAGTGCTGGGAGTGAGTGCTGAACATCTAATAGAAAGAAAAAAATAAAAACGAATGAGAATATACTCGTAGAAGTGAAGACACAAAAGAAATATTAAGAACTTAAACGATTGTTTAAGAAGCATTGGTACACTTCGAGGAAATTTGGATAATTTAGAAAAATCGTAATTTCAAAGGTTAACAAAATACAAAAAAATAGGTAAATCAAAATAAAAAGACTTAAGAAACATTCGAGGTCAAAGGTACTGATGTAGTTAAACATCGTAAAGGAGCAAATTTCAATAAACTGCGATTTTTACACTCTCAAATTGTTGCAATTATCGTAAAAGGAAATCATTATTTTAAAATTTTAATTAATTTAAAATTTTATTTTAAAATTAAGGATGATAATTTAATAATTTAATGAATCCATCCACAACTCATTTTTTTGTTCTAATGCAATGAATAGGAGTTATGAAATACGCATTGAGTAAGATATAAAGACGATAAAAAATTTTAACAAAAAAAACGCATGCAATATTGATCTTCTTTCTCAATAAGAGAATTTTGAACAAAGAGTGCCTGTGTGTCAAGCCTGAACATTTCACGACCACATTGGCAAAAATTGAAGGCCTGTAAAAAAGCCATTTCTCTTGAGGGATGTATTCCAAAAAAAACAAAAATTTCAGGAGAGCGAGTGAACTTAGCCATGCAGAGGGTGCCCCAATTAGGGGCCATCAGTGCATTAGGTGAGCCGTCCAGGAGTCGCGAATAAATAAACAATATGGTACGCGGAAGGAACTGATGGTCATTTGACCGATACATAGTCGGTACGAGAAGCAAGTGATCATTCGAGACCGAGTGACAATGAGACACTAGCAAAAGACAAACGTGGAGAAGAGAAGGGTGTGGTGAGAGCCGCGCCGAGGGTGGCGAAAGGTGGCGCGAAGGTAAGGGAGGGAGGGGGCAGGAAAGAGGGGCCTGGCTCGAATGGCCTGATAAGGGAAGGGAATTCTGCGAGAGTGGCTGAATTAAACACTTCCCTCTCGCCATGCTCAAGTGCGCTCGAGTTAGAGAAAAGAGTGATAATGTAGCAGGTTAAACGTAGTGGGAAAGGGAAAAATATTTGTTCATTTTTGAAAGGCTGACACGGGAATAAAATTAAGACTGACGCGCATAGAGGTGGGAACAAATGTTTCTCTGGAACTGAGATAAAGGTCAAAGCGGCGGGAAGAATACGCCACGTTAATTACCAGCTGTCATCGAGAGCGCTTATTTAAGATTATTAATATTAAAAACATTTACAATTTCGTGTAATGGTTTTTTAAACCGCCTAGTCCGTAGTTTCATTAGTTGAATATTTTGCACTAGTCACCAACTTCTTTCATCCTGTATTGTTCTTGTGTATCTAGTTTAAGCGGGTCTCTGTGAGTTTCATGATTGAAGTGCGCTTATACCTTTGTCCTTTACTCTCATTCATCCTCTCCATCACTTTCAAACCCTCTACTCAAAGGGGGCCTTGGCAGAATAGGCCCGAGGAGTCTGCCCTAAAAATTGGCCCTGCTGTATACACTCCTAAATATTTTCACAGGATATCAGCTCAGAGAAAAGTACTTGTCTAGAAAATGAAACGTCCAGGTTCATATCTCATATGTATCATATATATACGTAAAACGAACTTATCCATTCTGTGCTCACTCCATACTCCATTTGTGTTTCCTAACTAGTTTTTCTTTTACACTCTAAGGAATATGTTTTAAACCACCTAGCACGTCTTTGGATAATTTTTACGCACACATACATACGTAAACGTAAACACACAAGCATACATAGTTTCAGAGTACTCTTTTTTACGGTGGTTAAGGTTCTTAAAGGAAAAGTAGAGGTATAGATAAAGTAAAGATCAGGTGAAGATGAAGTAAAGATAAAGGCCACAAAAATGGAAAAAACACCAAAATGTTGTCCTTTTCGTTTTGTTCCATCGCCACATCTGTGATAAAACATATACATAACATTGAATGAAACAAGCGTGAACCAACCAAGAAAAATCGAATAGCACGCAGAAAAGGGAGAAATTCAAGCGAGAATTGGAATTTTCCGTGGCACACCCACCGTCTCCAATATAAGAGTGGAGAGAATTGAGTAGGTAGGATTGAAACAGGAGGTAGGGGTGGCAGGGGCAGATGCGACAGCTGGTCCCATTGCGCCGTGATACGAATTTTGGCAGTGGAGGAGAGGGTTTGAAGCGATACAGCTTGGTGAATTTGAGTTAGACGGAAAGGTTGGTGGGTCGTCAATACGTAAAGAAAGGACATAAAGGGGAAAACGTTTGTCGTTGTTTTAGGCTTTGAACGTTGGGTAAAAGGTCTTTAAGAATGAATTAAAGAAATACAACGCAGATATATTGATAGTGTAGAGTGAGGGTGAGATCGTAAATGGAGGAAGGTTCAGGTTTTAATTGTATTTTACAATTAGAAACAGTTCATATTCACAGAGTTAAAAGAGTAATTCAGGTAAGTTCCTTCTTTCCGCAGAGTAACGCGGTCTTCCGACCGAAAATTTCGGAATAAATTATAACAAAATATTAAAGTTTCCTTTAATATTTTTGTTGGCCAACGCTATTCCTAACTACTCTTCCGAGGAAGACGGAGCTCAATTCCGTCGAAATTATCAAGAAATAACGTGTTAGTGTTCCATTTATGTGTTCTCATTTTATGTTGCTGTCTAAGTTATATATATATATATATATATATATATATATTTTATGTATATATATACATATTTATACATATATATATATATATAACCATAAACACAGTAATCAACCCGAAGGTCGGTTTAGTAGGTGATGGTAGAGCTCACCCATGTACCAAGCCCGACGGCGTGTGAATATTCACACATCAGGGTAGGGGGGCCAGTTCCTTTCCCTGTGCCGGTTATGGTTTCCCAGGAAGACCTGGTACCCGAAATATCAACTAGCTTGGGTGGAGCTGCAGGTGCCCAAAGTGCCTTGCCCGGGAATCGAACCCGGGACCCTCCGGTCAGTAGTCCAACGCTCTACCCACTAGACCACCGCGACCCGCATATATATATATATATATATATATATATATATATATATATATATATATATTTGAGAAAGGTGGTTGGACCACCGAAAATTCGAGAACCAGTGAGTTTTTCCTCTTTTGTGTTTTGGTTTCTGTGTTTGTTATGACTATCAGTGAATATATATATATATATTCATATAGAAATAGATATAAAGTCGAAAGATCCATGGTTTAAGTCCTGGTCAAGGAAATATTTTTGCACTTATGATCTGCTCGATTCCTCCTTTTCTCCCCTTTTCCTTATTTCTCTTTCCGTATAAATAAATACGAGTATTTGTTCGCCATATGGCGTGTGTTCGTATTTGATGTATACATCCAATCCATTCCTATTTTCTGCAATACACGCATTAATTTTTCCCAATTCACTCTATCAAACGCTTTTTCGAAATCTACAAAACAGGCAAAAACGTCCTTATTGTATTCTATGTTCCTCTCGATTAGTGATCTCATTACTGCAATGGCATCACGCGTACCTCTTCATTTCCTAAACCCAAACTGATCATTTCCTAAGTAATCATTTACCTTAAAGGATAATGATAGAGATAGTTTGCCTTAGAGATAATTGGTTTTAACCCTTCTTGGTATTTTGTCTGTAGGACCACTCTTGGTATGGTGACATTCCCTTCAATAAGTTGCTGATATTAATGTTGTTCTCCCATATTTAATATTCCAGAGAACCTCTGTAGTGGGTGAAATTAACACCTTTAAAACTAGCTGTTACGCTAAGATGTAACTTATTTGTATTGCTACGCGTCCTTGCGAAGGCTTGCGAAATAGTTTTTGGAACTGTCTGTAGATATACGAGGCGTGTTCAAACAATAACGAGAATTTTAATTTTTCGGACTCCAATGTGTAATATCGTCCTATGTGAGTCCTTTGCAAGGATTTTATGATAAGGTTTTTCCCCTTCTATCACCCCTTAAACGCTCGCCCTCTCCGTAATCCTTTACTTTTCCCGCCTAGTACTTGCAACCCTCGCCACACTCCGTTTTGTAAATCCCGCGGTATTTATGTAGATGTTGAAGTCCATGCAGGCAACGCTCTTGCACAACAGAATTCCTCACTCGAATAGACAATGAGGGTTATACCCATCGAGTAAGGCACCTTGGGCCAGTTTCAAAGCTGGTAAGTTTCCCCGATTTGCCGCGTCCTTATGAACGATTGCGCCTTTTCCCTGTCACTCGCCTTTTTCGTACTGAAATGTCTCCTGTACCTAATTTCTTTCATCTACTTCCCCAAGATAGCAAAACACTGCGAGAGCGTTTCCCGCGAGGTGAAGTCCCAGGTATAGCGCATTTTTCTCCTCAGGCGTCCCATTTAATTGTGATTGACACTATCAAATTGGATGGGCCAGTCTTTCCAGTCGCCCGTACCATTCAACTTCTCTGTGATCCTCATACTCGCCATACTGGTTTCCGCCGCCGAAACACGCAAAATTTCCGGATCGGAGCAAAATTCTATCAATTTTACATATTGAGTACTAGTTGTGGGAAATGATTGTTAAACGGAAACGAATGGTTTATTTCCGATCCGACTACCTCCTGGTTTATTATTTCTTTGAAAAAGAATTTCTTGGAGAGGCCAACCGCATCACGAGGTCTAAACGGTAACCTTTACTTCAGGGGACATTTCCCAAGACCTAGGGAAAACCGAGTGCAAGGCACGTCGGCCGACCACGGCTCCAACCGCTCGACTTAACATCGAAGGAGAACTTGTTCAGTTCTGAGATTACTTGCTTAAACTCGCGAATCCAACTCACAACACACAACCAAGATTTCACAACTGGAACTACCATTTGACTCAGGGTAAAAGTAGTAGCATCAGTAATCTTAGATACAGCGTTGTACTTGAGGCATTCTTGCGCAAATTTTCCGCGCATTAATTCTGTTGAATGTTTCAGAACATTTGGATGTGAAATTAAGAGTTAATATTATTTGTCATTAGCAAGTTGGAAGCGTTCAAATCGGGAATAACAAGTTAAAATTAGTAACATAAGAGACAAAAAAGTAGATATCTTTTATCAGCGAAAAGAACTGAATTGAAACAATAAATGGATTTTAAATTGTTTCCTTTTGATGAACTCAAAATTGGACGAGAAAAACAAGGGCCCAATTACACTTTCCTGTGGTACACCAGAAGTCATTATTATACTATCACAACTAGTGGTATCAAGTAAAACCTCTGTTTCCCCTCTGACAGAATCTTTCACCCCATTTATCGCACTCTTATTTTTTCCTTTAATTTTAATTTATAAATTAGTTTACCAAGGTAAATCTTGTCAAGTACCTTTTTAAGAAACTAAAAAAATGCTTGCATACCACTCTCACGATTTGTTTTTGAAATGTAGATCAGGTGTAACGGTTAAAGTATGTCGAAAGTGTTTTGGACCAAAATGGTCAAAGTAGTAGTGACAAAAGACAAAGAATTACGTTAGGCAAAGACGCTTTCGCAGGGAGGAGGGAGTTGATGACAGGGACTTTGAGTAAGACTGTTAAGAAAATACTCGTCAAAAACTTGAAATGGAGTTTAATTTGGTACGGTGCAGAAATATGGTCATTGAAGCAGAATGATAGGCGTAGACTTTGAAATGGGGGTTTGGAGAAGGGTGGAGAAGATGAGAAGGGCAGAAAGATAAAAAAATAAGGAAGTGCTGAACATGGTGAGGGGGAGAGGGTTTTTTAGGAGAAATCATAAGGAGACAGGATAAATAGATGAAAGGCGTATTGATCGGCAATGGGATATTGATGACTATGATGGAGGAATGTCTGGCATACGAGGAAAGGACAGAATAGGATAGGGAAGCCGGACTGAATGAAGGGAGGATGGAAGTATACGGAGATGAATAGGAGCTTTTTGTAGAGTAGAATGTTTGGTTGTGTTTTGTTAGAAGAGGCAAGAGATTTATTTTGTAATTTGTGTCGATATAAAACCTACTTTAATCGGTAATTACCTATAAAAATTATTAAATTCTAAGAAACTGCTGGAAATGCCTTGATAGCAACTTTTTAATGGAGTCAGCCGCTAATGCTCATCACAATGCAGCACTTTCTAAGCTAAAAAACCACTTGCCTTGAGCTGAATTGTTGAAAGCGTTGCATATATATTATGAATGTAAATAAGAAAAACCAATTGCTCTAACGATACCCTGACAGACAGCGAATGCCCCGTCCTAGCGATTAGAGTTTGAGATGAATGATGATACCTTCTTCTCTGATTTGAAGAAAACTTATCACACAGCAAATCATGGTATTTTATTTTTTTAAACCCATTGGAGGAACTGGTTCTTGGCTCAATTAGTTACCCTAATATCCTTCTAATTGACAGTGATATCTATAACACAAAAAACAAATAAAATGAGTACGTTTTGAAATCAGAAGTTTCCCAAATGTTGGACTTTGTGCAAGGTAGACATGAAAGATACGACCACATAATCCTGCCATCGAAATCTAACGGTATATTTGGTCTTACAATATATTAAAAAAAACAAAATAACCAGTTTTCTGTAAAATATGGCTGTACTAGGTAAGGAAAAATGATAGAATAACCTCTTACCAAAAATTGCTTTAAGGTTTCCCTACAAAATTGTGAACTCCGACGCTATACTTACAACATCCTTTCTACCGCTTGGAAATGTGAATGGTTACTGTCATAATGCGCTAAAAATCGAAATATTCGACACATTGGCTTATCATAGAATCTTAAATATCTACCCCGTGGACAGAGTCGCAAGTGAGAAGATACTAAACCACCTTATCAAGCAAAGTTATACTATCAAAATAATAAACGTCGGATTCCTTGACGATATTAAATGTGAAGCGAAAGGTATAACCTTCTATAAGACACAGACCATTAGAATCATACTGATGATCATTTATTTTAGAGATCACGGCTCCTATACTGCAAATTCGAATTTTGAATAATATTAATCAAAACTTGATAGTAATCTAAGGACTGCATAACTTCGCCCAACATACAATATTGAATTCCTTTTTGCCTGAATTCTCCCTCATGGTACTCATTACATTAAAAAATAAACATTTAAAAGGGCATGTCAAGAAACATTCTAAGGTATTGTACATGTTTATTTCTACTTCTGTTTACGGAGAGGTCTCCGAATAAAGAGAAGATATTACGACCGTATGTGATTCGATAGCTGCTACAAATAGTTATCAGATAGGTAAAATAGAAGAACATAGTTTAGAAAAGAAAACAGAAAAAGTCTCTAATGAAAGAATAACAGCTCTATATTTTCCACATAATTTTTTTATTGGCACAACTAGTTTCAACGCAAAGGCATCATCCACAGGTATCTGTTAGGCGTCAGCCTCAGATACCTGGTACACGAGGATGATGCTTATGCGTTGAAACTAGTTGTACCAATGAAAACGTTTTGTGAAAAATACATAGTCTCCAGGTTTCATTCGAAAATAAATTTCCACGCAGCCAAGTCTGATATCACCGTGTACAAAAGAAACACCATATTCATTTGAAGCTTTACGCCCCAAGTGGAGTGACACATGATAAATGACCGTAATTTTCATAGTTCAATTACCAGGTAATGGCTTAAACCAACTACTCAGCCACAATAATCATTACAAAAGTTTACCTCGATTAGCGATGGCAGAGGTCACCTCTTCTTCTAGAGGCACGTGAAATAACAGCATTAAAGCATGGAATATCAGCTCCGTTCCCCTACGCCATAACTTCGTCCACAACGGAATGATTAGGGGTGAGGTAAAAGAACGGATTATCTAGTGATTATCTTGCCCCAATAAAAACGTTTTACTATTTATAATGAGTTTCCCACGAAGTACCGATTACACACATTAATGCTATCGCGCGGTTGTGTCCGCTTTTTTTATCTTCACTACGCTTCTGACAGCGGAGGTCGCCGCTATCGTGGAGGGAAGGCATAAGTGAAGGAACCGGTTGGTTGTTCGTGATTTTGGCGAGCTTACCTCTGGACCAAATTAGTCAAGTTACTAAATCAGTGAAGAGGATTCGGCCTTTTTTATCGGTTTTTCTCTTATGTACGTTCTCTCTTTCTTACCTCAAACTCTTCCTCGATCCCTTAATCCGTCTTCAAGGTTCTCGATGATGTGGTTTTTGGATCATAAGGGTATATGACCGATGGCATCAATACTTTGGAAACTAATCAATATCTCCAAGAATTCCCCAAACGTGTCTATTCGCCCATCTTTCGAATGAAAGCGGAAGCGGTTTCCAAATTTACTGGTTTCCACCAGCTTCATGAATACAGTTCTCGATGTGTAGGCATCACATAATGACCATAAAATTCCACCAAATGGGATATTAGATGGGTCAGTCCAATGAAATTACCGAGCATTCGAACTTGGGAGCCCACGTTCAATGACCCGTCCTTCTACCCATTAGGCTGCCACGCTCCCCTTAGCATATGGAAAGCGATTCTTAAAAATATGCACCAAAATGCTCAAGCTTGAATGCATAGATGAAATTGTGTTGCAGCTCGCGTAAGCATCACGTTCGCAGATCCGCGTCGGTTTCGAGTGAAGGTAAGTCCCCTCTCTCACGCATGATTCATCGCACTCCATGGCCATGACTTTCCTATCTAATCCCACCATCGCTCTCTCTCTCTCGGTCCACTCCAGCTACATGAGCGAGTTAAGGTGTTCGTGACAAGAATAAAGCTCAAATTTTCTCGTCCGCTTGCGGACGGGTACGGAGGTCTATCTTCCAATCAGGAAAAGGGATGGACAGCATATCTCATACATACACCCTATTCCTTCCACGTGATTGGCTAATAGGTCTCCACAATACACCATACATAAATTTGGGAACCCAGGATAAGATAAGTCAGAAAGTTGAGCTTGAGCTTTCAAAACGTGACCACCGCTTAGATGGAAAAATAAAAATTGTGGTCCGCCACATTTCTAAGCCATAAGTAACCCGACACCATGTGACACTGTACACTACACTTAACCCTTCCTCGTTTCCGTACATTTTTTGTTTCCAATAATTCCGTCACGATGAAAAAATATATTATAACACGTATACCTCGCATATTACGGAGGGTGGATATTGAAAACTAGATGACTTCATGAATTATCTCGCTACAGTTTTCATAATGATAATGTTTTGACAAAATTAAGTGATAGCATTCTAGAGGACGGGAAAATTAGGGCATTTAAAGAAAGATGTGGAGAGAAGGAATGTAGTTGTTTCAGCCCTGTACGAGATATGATAGAAGGATAGCGCAATTTCCTAAAATGATAGTTATAGAATAATATACAGGGGATGGGAAGAGAGCCACGGAGGGGTGGAAAAAAGTAGTGAAATTCGAAGTAAATATACGTGGAGGAGGCAACTGATAGACAGCCGCGGTTTGGAAAAAAAATATTGAACTGCGGGGAGATAGTCTTAGATTTCTGCAGGAGACAGGGAGTAATCATAACAAACACTTTGTTTAGACACCAAAAAGCCACAGGCGCACATGGAATATTCCCATGGAGTCAAGAAAATATCAGTTAGTATACAGGTATATCATATCTGTGTACAGATATTAGGAAAAATGCGTTCAATTTACTTCGCTTTACGGAAGAAAATTAGTATTCAAATGATAACTTATTAATTATAAAGTGTACTATGAAACATGAAATGTATTATGGTGAAAAGTGTACTATGAAACATGAAATGTATACACTTCAAGGCATACTTAATAAGAAAGAGTATTAATGGAATTACATTCAAATAAGGTCGAGGGGGTGGGCAGCCTTCCAGAGAAACTAATTACGATTTAGGAAAACGTCGGAGGAAGAGTATTTATGATTTAATAAATAATTTGTTTGAAAGAGATTATCAGATCAGTTAGTTCTGATCACAAAAAAAGAGAAATTCAGTCATATGTGAGGAATATAGAACAGTTAGCTGGATCTCAAACTCATCTTGAGTGGTTCTCAGGATCATCAACAAGAGGATGGAGGATAGGGTAAGTGATTACTTAGGGGATGACCAGTTGGAGTTCAGGAAGAGGACATTAACGGGCGATGACAGAGCATAAATGAGGTCAGAAAAAACGTAACATACGGAATAAAATCAATTTATATCTGTCTGTTTCGTGGAATTCGAAAAGTCATTTGATATAGTGATCTGAGTAGAGTTATTGAATGTGTTGGAGAAGATAGGATTATTTTGAAGTGAAATGATACTTATAGGTGTGTACAGATGCGAGTGGCTGATGGGGATTCGGGATGGGCAGTATTAGAATGAGTAGTAAAACAGTGGCGTCTATTATCACCTGTGCTGTTCAACGTATATGTGGAGGTAAATGATTAAAGAGGCTTGGAAAGGATTGGAGACGTCGGTGGGGAATTCATAATAATAGTTTGCGGATTATCAACTTTTATTTTTTCAGCGAAACAAGGAGTTGCAAATATTACTGAGAACATTGGAATAGTCCGATAGACATGCAATAAGAATAACTTAAAAACAAAAGTTTTAGAGAAATGCTAATTTGACTAGCTTAATAGAATCATAAAAACTGGAGCAGGTGGAAGAGTTTAACCATCTCGGAAGTGCTTTGGACCGAAATTACCAAGTAGTCGAGGTATAAGAAGGAGGACTGCGTTAAGCAAAGAAGCTTCAACAAAGAGAAGGGAATTGATGAGAAGGAAGTTGAGTTGGAGGCAGGCAATTTGTAAGCCGAGCATTTTGATTGGCAACGGAATATCGAACCCTGTATTAAGAGGGAGAATCGCATGCAAGAGAGGATAAGGTAGGCAAAGAAAAGGCATGTTGGACCTTATTAACGGGAAAGGGAAGAATGGATAATTGAAGAGAAGCTAATTGCAATCTGGGATATCAGGTTGTATTTTTTTAGGAGGCGGTACAAAAAGTATATTTCTACCGTGGTTAGAGCCACCATCAAAAACCTACCTTAACTGTAAGAATTCAAATTTGTGTGTGTGGGTATGTATGTATATATGAATAAATATAAATATATATATATATACACATACAAACAAGTACAAATAAATACAAAATTAATCATTCATATTTCCTGATTAACGTTTTTCATAGGAGGAAAACGGGAAGCTATTTAATATTTTTTTAATTGTAGCTAAATATTATAATGGATGTTGGCAAAACAAAATTCCTTAACAACAAAACTTACTGAAACAATAAAAACCAGACGAGGCCAAGGGGGAATAAAGTCAAACGAAACAAGGGAAGAAATTTATTCAGTAAAACCGCAGACAGCGACGTTGATGAAAATTTAGTCGTTGAAATTCATTGGAAACCGGAGCACGTAAAAAAGAAAGAACGAGATGCTAGAGATGGAAGCACTAAACGCTATTCAATCCAAAAAAACGAGACCAGTGTTTAAACTCCCTTTGTTAATAATACATTTGGAAAAAGGAAAAATTGGAAAAGTTAAAATTAACATTTATCTTACTGCTTGGGACAACTCAAGTGAACTTAATCAGTGACATTGTTGGGCCCACGTAGTTGTATGGATAAAGGTGAACACATGTTTACGTCTGAAAAAATATACGGTTGATCAGTAAATATTCATATTTAAATATATAATTATTTCTCATCAATTTTGTACTCACGACCTTTCATGCAATTTCTATGTCACTGAGCATTCAGTACTTCGATAAGAGGTCATGTGTCGGCATAAAAAAATCCTTATTAATCTGCATAACTTAACTAGCGTGGAAAATGTGTCTCCGTAGCCTGTACGTTTAGATGATGCTCCGGCAATCCGCAATAAAATATTATTTAATATCCTTTCGTTGATTAGATAATTATTTAAAAAGTTAATAAAGATATTACTGCTGAAAGAATCACTGGTAGAGAGTATATTTATTAAAAATGTATGCTCTTCATCATAAATACGCTGAATTTTAGTTTCAATCAAATAATTTTCCAGGTCCTCATTATAGTTTAGCTACTTTAATTAGAGAACCTATGAACTTGGAAGAGTAATATAAAAACTGTTCTTTAAGCCATTTATCATCAATCTGCTTTTTACGCTATCTTCCAACTCTCATCACTTCTTAAAATTGCAGAAAATATTTCATAGTGGCATAAAATTATTAAATAACACATCACCAAAAAACTTCAAATATTTTTTATTTCCAATTTCTATAATAAGCTAAGAAGATTGATGAAACTTCCGTTATGAAAATGATTTTACTAAATATCGGGTTCAATTGGTACAAAAAATTTTAAGTTCAATGTTTTACCCTAACGTTTATTTCATAGAAGCAGTCATTCATTACATACCTATAAAATGTTTGTTTCATTTCCGATACCAATAATTATCTATCATAAATTTAATCTCTAAATCTTGATATCTAAAAAAACGCCAGTGCCTAGCATAAAGAAAAGAAAATCAAGGAGAAAATCAGGAAGGAATGTTTTATATATTGATAGTTTTGGAAGAAATAATAAATGTATTGTTTTTTTATATATTTCCAGCGTCGCGGTAGTCCAGGGAGTAGAGCTTTGGACTGCTGACCATAGGGCCCGGGTTCGATTCCCGGGAGCTCTGGGCACCTCCAGCTCCACCCAAGCTATGTGATTTATTTTCGGGTACCAGAAACCTTCCTGGGAAACCATAACCGGCACAGGGAAAGGAACTGGCCCCCCTACCCTGATGTGTGAATATTCACACGCCGTCGGGCTTGGTACTGAGCGAGCTCTACCATCACCTATCACACCGACCTTCAGGTTTATTACTGTCTTTATGGTTTATGCCGCTACAATATACAATGTCGCTAAGCATTAAAAAAAAATCATATATCTAAGCTCTAAGCTAAACTTAAGTCAGAAATTACATAAATGCTATTGGCAAAAACTTTGAATAATAACTTAATTTATTACTATCGATCACAATGGATCACAAAGTAATATAATAAATGTTTACCAAATACGTAATAAGCTTTAAATATCAATTTCTGAGAAATACGTTTCGCACCAAAACACCTATGTATCACACGTCGTGACTTAAATTTTGGGTTGCAAAGGTTCCAGTGGTTCATAGCAAGATTAGAGGGAAAGAAGTGCATAAAGAGTTATAAACAATGAACGTCTATAATTTCTTCTAATAAAAACCATCAATAGGGCACGATGAATGAACCAACAAATTCGTGAAAGCATAACGTTGCCAATGGGCTCCCGTAGGAAACCCTTCCCACGAAAACACCTTCCTGCAGTAAAACTATGTTTCCTTTTCTTTTCCGAAACAAGTCCACAGTGAGAACGTAGAACGAGGTAATTATTATGATATGCATCTGCAGCGGAAAATACTCAAGGGTATCGGAAACCCGTGAAACCCTTTCCCATGTGGTTACTTCCCCTATCACGATTTTTCCGACGGGATTGAAAACAAACGCTTGAAAAAGCCCAGAAAAAATGAAGCACTTCCTCTCTCGGATATTACAGCACCATATTGTGATTGTGTACTCAAAGCTGTGGCATATAAACATAAATCGTCTCTTTTAAGTTCACTCCATTAGTGGAAACCCAGGTATTACATTCAGTGTGATTGATGACTGATTGACTATCCAAATAAAATGTATCGATTTGTATGGAAGGTAAACCAAAGGTAAGACATAAATTTATCATGGAGAACCAGTTCTCAAAGCTTATCATGAGCTTTGTTTTACTAAAATTAAAATTTACCAAGACAACTCGGGTACAGAATGCAATGGAAAGTGGAGTACTACTAAAAAAACATGACTGCACGGGAATGAGTATTTTGCCAAAAGGTGAGGTTAATGAAAAGGAGAGTACTGTAAGCAATAGGCACTTCATTTCCGAACTCTATTAAGGGTGGTTACCAATTGATTCTTCCATCGAAATCTCACGGACTCTTTGAAGTGGATCATCGCTAAACTCGAATGCGCACAACTCTATATTTTCCACCACTTTTGGTGCCGTTTTTAAGTCCTCCAGTTTTCGGAATAAAGGCATGGTACGCTTTAAAAGGATAAAATCCACTGTGGAGCAAAAAAATCGAATGATAACAGAAATAAAACGAACGGAATAGCTTGAGGGTTCGAGGAGGAGGGCGGGAAGATTCAGGGACCTAAAAGTCGCAGTTATTAGGTTACGGTGCTCAAGCATTATCGCCCACTCACTCATTCCTTCCAACCCACCCCCTCCCTCTCTCTCCGTCCACGCGAGACCCCCGCCCTTCCATTCCATCGCTGGGAAACAACCCTACCACCCCACTCCCATCCCAACCACCCCAGGGCCGCTCGAGGTCCCAAGGTGGTGAGAATGGTGGAATAGATTCCACAGGAAGAAGAGGTCGGGAGGGAAGCCGCTAAAATAGAAATGAGGGTGAAGTCGATGGCGGCGATCGTTGACGGCGGAGAGGGGGAGCGAGGGGGGGCTAGGAAGAGATGTGCCGGGGGGGGGGGGATAAAATGGTATGGGCGCTGCGGAAAGAAAAAAATTGAGTTTTGGGATCTCGTGAAGGGAGTGAGCTTAATTGGTCGCTTCAGACGGAGTTGGGTAGTTATAAAGGGTTAGGGATAGGGAGACTGAGTATGGAAATATTCTCCAGCGCCTGACTCCTGCGTTGGAATTGTGAAGGAAAGTCACGAAGGTACTCTCAAGAGTGACATTCCATTGATCGCTGTCAAAAAAAGAATGACCAGTTAAAGGGATTACGTTTCAATGCAACGCAATCACCAAGTCTACACCAACACTGGTCTCTTCTTGATACTAATGCTCCCCGACGGCAGAGAAGAGAGCGGTTGAAATCAGCAAGCAGATAAGAACTTTATTTTTAGTCTATGCACCATAGACTAAAATTTGACTCATTCTTTACCGAATAAAATATTTCAAATCAAATATCTAGTAGCTTGTTTTTCTCAATTCCCTAAATTAACATTCTCTTCATCTCATTTATGTATTTAGATAGAGTTTTATTACGCTGCATCAGATAACCATGTCAGATTGTTCCCCCCACGTACGAGGGTAGGCTGAAAAATAATGCACACATGCTTGCAGACCACAAACAAAATGACCTTCAGAAGCACTCTTGATGGCATGGGAAAGTAAAATTCCCGTCAACACGCATGCGTAAGTTTGTGTTCGTTCAAAATTCATACAGTGCATTTTGAGAAGCGAAAGTATGGAGACGTGTTCTAGTGCTATGTCAACGCGAGTTAAACAGCGTGCTGATATTAACAGCTGGCTCCACCTAATCGCCCGAGTTTAATGATTGCCCTTGAGGTGTCTCTTGAGTTGAAAAAAAATAAAAGTCCCAAGGCGCAAGATCGGGTGAATAAGGAGGGTGTTGCTCGCAGCATTCCAATTGACGCTCTTTGTTCTCGTCAGTGAGATGGCGTGGTACCCATCGAATGTCTCGTATGTTTCGAATGCGGTTTTACCCAGATGTGTAAATTTCACGCGTCGCATCGGTACTTGGTATTACGTTAGCTTTACCCTAACACCACACCCGTGTGTGGCAAACCTATGAGAAATTATTTTGGAACGCAGAGCTTGGCTATTAGCAACTCCACGATGATCATTTGATGGCTTGGTACGCGATTCAAGATTATATTTATATTACGTACATAAACGTTGCCAATCAGTCACCAAAAGCTTCGCCACCCCTGCCTTAAACTATCAAACTGACTTTCGAGTTGTTGACCTTGGTATTTTTCATTTCTAATAGAAGAAAATACGTATTCAAGGAAATAAGCAACTTAATAACACCTCCGTGTCCAAACTCCGTGATTAGTCCTCACCACGTGAGGCAGAGGAACGTTTAATGACGGCCCGGGCTATCAGATTCGATTCATTCCGAAATCGAGAACGGTGGGAAGTCACTCATAGTTGGTTGACGCATGCGCATTCCATTCGCCCCCTCCGGGAAACAGGCGCTGGCCTAATGACGCCTTCGATGTTCACCCACTCGCTCATCCGCCGCTGCGCTCTTGGGAAAGGTGGTGGCCGCGATCCTTGAATTCCGATGCATTTTCCACCCGCCCCTTCACTTTGGACCCCGGATTTGAGTATTTAGCTCTTGCGTCGGTTAATTATTCCAATTATTGAATTCCAACCCTTTGCAAAACTTTCAACACAAAATTGATTTGAGTTGGAAGCTAAATTGTTTGCACATGAATCCCTTAACAACACACAAGGAACCCAAACTGATTACATGACGATTTTTAGATAAGTGACACCCCAATAAGTGCTTAGGAAACTTCACGCTGAAGTTATGGAAATAATTCTATCCACGCACTGCATCGTTTGGCGAGACTAAAACCAGAAGAAGAGAAAATTAATTGCCGGAAAAGCAGGTTAAAAATGTTCTTCCATCACAGAATTCTTGCCAACAACAGCAATGAACATAAGAAACAACAATTTAAGAAAGTTAAACATAAAATTCGTACCGATTACTAATGAAAACTGAACGTGCTATAAAACTCTGCCACACCTGTTCTTGGCAGCTTGGTTGGTGAGATATAGATTAGAATTAGAATTGGGCAATTTTTACGACCCCAAAGGGATTAAAGTTTGTCTTTTCATTGCATGTGACTACCTTCATAAGATTTACTGCAACAATTAACAACGAAATGATATTTACAAAAATGTATGTATTATAGCCTAGCTTCCAATGAAAATATATGTAAATAATTCAACTTAATATAGAGTCAAGATGAGATTACAAATTAATATTATCGCAGTACGAAACTTAATGGGCGCAGATCAGAGATTGCCCTGAGGTAAAATCCCAGTTCTCTAATAAATGAGCGCAAAATGATTTTCCAAAGGAATGGACTATCGGTATATCATTTTTTTTCTATATCCTAACTCATCTTTCGTGGAAAAAATTCAATAGACATGGATAACAGTCATCATAAGAATGAAAAGCACTGCAGAATTAATTTGAAATATGCCTTTGTCTTTAATGAAATTTCTCAAATCGCTGAAGGTTTATTAAATCCAAAATTCAATGGTATCGCAATATTAATTGGCTCAGTAAAACAAAAAGATATCGATAAAATATTATTGTTGTGTTTATATCAATATTGAAATGAGGCTCCTTATTTAGCTGTGAACATATAACTAAAACATATCCAATATTTTGGAATTCCCAGTTTTTGTTTTAAAGCAATATCAATTCTGAGTGAACTAAGCTATAAAAAGAATCATATTAACTTAAACTATTCACCTGGGTAATGCCAATAGTGCGAATCGTTCTTTTCTAAGGAAACACGGAGGAAAACAAGAACACACACACATATTTTATATATATACATATATATTTATATTATATATAATAATATTGCTGAATAAACATTTTTATATTTGAATTCTATGGTCTCAGGCTCAACTTTGTGGAGGTTCATTTTCGTTTTAAATGAATACACTTTGTAACTTCCACACCATTTTTTATTCGTACTACCGGTTTCAACGCTTCGGCGTCATCATCAGGTTGACCTGATGATGACGCTGAAGCGTTGAAACCGGTAGTACGAATAAAAATTGTGTGGAAGTTACAAAGTATATTCATTTAAAGCGATTTTTATATTTATATATATCTATTCATTCACATAGAAAATAGAGATAAGGAAATGGGAATAGGGATAAGGAAAGGAAATCTCTATTTTCTACGTGAATATATATATATATATATATATATATATATATATATATATATATATATATATTTATAATATATATAAAAATTGCTGAATAAATAAATATTTTGTCCGAAAAATTTTAATTCGCGTTTTTTTTACACACTTCGTATTTTTATTTCGCAGCCTTAAATTTAAAGACTAGAACAAGAAACAAACAAAGTCGTAAATATGTTTAGATTCTGTTTCGGTGAGACAACATTTGGAAAGTAAAGAGTCCATTTTTGGAACGCAAAGTGAAGATTTTTTTCGTAAATTCCACATTATGCACTGTAACACTTTTCGTTATCTAAAAAAATTAAATGAATGCAACCGATTCCAAAATATTATTAAAAAGAATGAATGCCAAACCTTCTGTATTCATGAATATAACAGAAAAAAATTAAATCAGTTAAAAAATTGCAATAAATTCATTTTAAATATGAAACATAGAGTTATCCAAATTATTATTTATATATATATACATATATACAAAACTTTTGTGGCTTCAAAAACAGGTTGATAGAGAATTCGGTTTCAGCCACCCAATGGAATTCAGAGGGATTTATAAACATTTGAATTAATTTAACTTCCCGCAGTTTTTGGGTTTTGTAAACCACACATTTTATGAAATGCGGCAATTAAGAGCTAAGAAATAAAAAGTATTTGATTGTTACCCAAAATATTATAAAAAATTAAAAGAAAGATTCAGAGTTGGCTAGGAGGAGCATTTTGACTCCAATGTTATTATATTTCGACCTTTACACTGGCGCATATTCCTCGAGTTCCTTAGCTTTATATACGTATGCTTTCTAGAAATATTTATTTCGACTTTGCCAGTACAAAAAGATTCCAGTTTTTAGTCTTAATAGCATCTTTTCCAAGTTATTTTTTTTTAGATTATGGTTGCTTCAAGCCCTATGGAAAAATTCGACAAAATATTTTTTTTAACGCAACGAGTTAGTTATACCTATTGCACCACGAACATTCTATTTCTTGGTGAGATTAAATTCTACTTTCCTCATACTTCTTTAAATACGGTCAATCCCAAAGAGGGGTGACTATAATCCGGAGCGCTTTTAAAGGATGGGATATGATATCCATGTTCCCACGGGTCATTCGTTTTTCAGAATGGCTGTGAGTCGGAAGCGATGCATACACTTTGAGAGCCAAATATCCCGACGCCGAACAAGATGTGCCGGAAAAAATCTCTCAAGCGTTATAAGGAGAATTCAGAATCACGCTACCGCAAAGTTAATCATTATTTCCGAAGATAGAATTACTTTTCCTCCAAATCTTCGTCATTACTTACGGTCAGGACTACGATACAAGGCGAACGTTCCAGAACCTTCATTAATCAGGTCATTAGGTTATACTTTGCAGAATAAGAAAAAGATACGAAATTCCAATTTCCAAAGTGAGAAAAAACTCGGGAAGGGACTATTAAAAAGATACTGAAAGACTTGTTAACGCATCGACGTCTTTTAAGATCGCCCCGAAAAACAGCATGCAAGGAAATTGTAAACTTCACTGGTTAAACATTCGCACATTAGATATTCCTCCGAACGAAAAACAAATTTCCATATCTGCTACGCTACTTAAAAAGAATAGGCCAAAATAAATAAATAATTGCGGCTTTCACGTGAAAACGAGTCCGCAGGGATTGATTGCTTCATCACCGGCAAAAAGCCCTCCTGTCGAAGCAAATGTCCGCCGATTGCGTACCCACTTTTATTGCTTTCGTGCCCACATGTTTTTTTTTCCAATTTGTGAGTTTATGTACGCGTATTGAGGCGTATAGCTATGTGGGTCGCTCGGATGGAAACATGCACAGGGCTGTCTAATTGATTATCCGAGGGGACCGATGGCATCGATCATGGGCGACGGCCGTCCGAGACTCGGCGTTTCCAAAACTGTGCGTCAGCAAGTTTTTATGACCAAGAGCTCGGTTTTGACTCCAAGAACAAGTTATCCTTCGGAATTTACAGCACTGGGGAACATGGCGCTGGGATTTTTTTGTTTTTCCTGATGATGACGTATTTCTCCATTTGTTCCGTTGGTTTCTAGGTCAGAGTACTCCCGAGTGCAAGTCCGACGATTGCCACTGGATTACGCCATTCTGGTTGATTAGCACTTATCTGAATACATTATTCCAACATATTTTGTCCTAAATAGGCAACTGTGGTGCATGGCAAATAAGAGGGAGTCTCTTTATGCCATATGCAGCCATACTATATAAATACTAGAGGGTATTACATTAGAATGAATCTATAGCCAGTGGTAGATTGCTTTTATAAACAAATTCAGGATGTTGAAATATATATATATATAATTATTATTAAGTAATCTACCGGTGAAGGTGGGTTTTTGGATGGACACCAAATATATATTTTGAAACTCCAAACGAAACCCAATCCAGCAACCTAATTTACATCAGGTCCTTCTTCATCTCTGTGCACTTCTTCCCTCCCTTCATCCCACCCAACATTCCTACCCTGTTCCCACCCTTTCCTCGCTGCCCAACATTCTCCCCTCAATTACCTTCTTCAACATTCCACTACCGCTCAATACGCCTTTCATCCATTTTTCCTGCCTCCATTGGATTTCTCTCAACAAACCCCTCTCCTCACCCACCATCTCCAGTACTTCCTCATTTGTTTTCCTTTCGGTCCATTTCACCTTCTCCATTCTTCTCCACACCAACATTTCAAAAGCCTCCAATCTACGTCTATCCTCCTACTTCAGTGACCACGTTTCCGCGCCGTTCATAGCTAAACTCCATATCAGAGTTTTTACGAGTCTTGTCTTAACATCCCTACTCAACGTCCCCATAATCAACCCCCTCCTCCTTGAGAAAGTCTCCTTGCCTAGCGCAATTCTTCTCCTTACGTCCCTACTACTTGGACCGTATTGGTCCAAAACACTTCCGAGATACGTAAACTTTTCTACCTGTTCTATTATTTCCCCTCCTATTTTAATATTTATCTTAGCCTTTTTTTCTTTTACCCATATTTATCGCACTGAACCGCCAATTCACTCAGCAATGCTTGCAACCTCTTGGCTGACTGAGCAGCTAATGCTTGGTCATCAGCAAACCTAACCGATTTTACGAATTCCCCTCCGACTTTCATTCCTACCTCCAGTTATTCCCATGCCTCTTTAATCATTTCCTCCACATATACGTTGAACAGCACCGGTGACAATGGGCAACCCTGCCTTAACCCTCTTCCTAACACTGCCCATCCGGACTCTCCGTTCCCCACTCACACCTGAGCAGTCTGAGACATGTACAGGTTTCGGATCAGTCTCCTGTCCCTCCAATCCATTCCTATTTTCTGCAATACACGCATTACTTTTTCCCAATTCAATCTATCAAACGCTTTTTCGAAATCTACAAGACAGGCAAAAACGTCCTGGTTGTATTCTATATTCCTCTCGATTAGTGATCTCATTACTGGAATGGCATCATGCGTACCTCTTCCTTTCCTAAACCCAAACTGATCGTCCCCTAAGTAATCATTTGCCTTACTCTCTATCCTTTTGTTGATGATCCTGAGAATAACTTTAGCTGCGTGGGGTATCAAACTTATTGTTCTGTAATCCTCACATGATGTAGCCTTTGCCTTTCTTGGAATAGGAACTAACACCAATCTCACAAAATCTTCCGGCCAGATTCCTTCCTCATAGATACTACGAATCAGTCCATACACGGCCTTCTTCCCAACTTTTCCTAGCCATTTCAACAACGCTATAGGAATGTTGTCCACCCCCACAGCCTTATTTGCGTTCATTTCCTTTAATGCCCTTTCTATTTCATCGTCGAGTATGCCTGGACCTAAGCTATCTTCTTCTACGTCATGTTCCTTTTCTATGTCTAGCCTTGTCGGCCTAAGTTCTCTACCATAGAGTGTTTCTATGTATTCCTTCCATCTCTCTTGGATTTTTCCTGGTTCAACCCTTATCTTACCCCACTTATCTTTAACTGTTAGCACAGATCTTGCCTTCTTACTTCCTGATAATAACTTAACCTTGCTGTATAGAGCACCAATTCCACCCTTATTCTGTAGACTTTCCATATCCTCGCATTGCGTTTTCTCAACTCACCAAGTCATCATAAGGGCTTGACAAGTCAAAACACAGGACAAGGATGACAAAATGTATGCGGATGAATAAATTGTCCCACCACCTCGTAAGAAACAAATCCACCTCCATCCACCTCAGCCCCACCCCCCCATTTAGTGAACGACATTGAGACCCGGATGTTGATAGGCTGTACACAGCCATATAAATGTCAATTCCATTGTTTTTAATTTTATAGGGTTATCGGATGGGGGAAGGGATGCTAGCACGGAAACATTGTAACAGTGGTTGAAGGGGGTGTTTTGGTGGGAGGCATGTTTTGGGATGGGAAGGCCCGCGGACGGGGAGGAGGGATTACATGAGGCGCGATGATTGTTCACCCTGAGGTTCAGGGGTGTAGAGCACTGGCCTATGTAAAATGCCGGGCAGAGTTTGCCAGTCAGAAGATAGATTACATTCTGAGATGTGCATAAGGAGTAGGGGAAGGGCGGGAGAGAGTTAAAAGGTGGGATGGAGAGGGGTGGAGTGGTGAAAATAGGACAAGTTTTGCATTTAGCTCGCAAGCACGGAGTGGGTGTGATTCTGGGGGTGGGAGGGGATTTGGAAAGAGGCTTGGTGGATTTGAGGAAATCTGATAGGTTGGCGGGCCGTTTGAAGGTAACAGAAGGGCATTTAGGAAGAAGGTTGGACGAAACGTTGTGATTTTTGAGGATGAGGTACAGGTCATTGAGGATGAATTTAAGGGACTGGATGTCCTGTGTTTTGACTTGTCAAGCCCTTATGATGATTTGGTGAGTTGATGCCTTGGTCATGGGTGTTGTGGGATCTGTGGATGAATTGTTAGTTTTCTGTGTCGCTTGTTACTATTTCCGCATCCTCCTTATTCCATCTCCGCTCCCCTCTGGCCTCCCTTTCCCCCTCCATAACCTCCTCCTTCACCCCTCTCCCACCACCTGTTCTCCGCTCCGCTTTCTCCCCCTCCATATACCCATCCTTCACCCCTCCCCCACTACCTGTTTTTTCCCCTCTCCATCGTCCCATACTCTCTCTGCACCGCGTACCCTTTTCCTCAGTCATATCTTATCTTCCGAAGAAGACGGAGCTCGAGTCCGTCGAAATTATCAAGATATTATTGTGAGTGTTCTTTTTATGTGTTATCGTGCTGTGTGTTACTGTCTAAGTTTTTTATTCAACACTTCCGTGTTACTTCGAAGAAATCATCTATATATATATATATATATATATATATATATATATATATATATATATATATATATATATATATATATATATAAAAACCATAAACACAGTAATCAACCCGAAGGTCGGTTTAGTAAGTGATGGTAGAGCTCACCCATGTACCAAGCCCGACGGCGTGTGAATATTCACACATCAGGGTAGGGGGTCCAGTTCCTTTCCCTGTGCCGGTTATGGTTTCCTAGGAAGATCTGGTACCCGAAAAATCAATTAGCTTGGGTGGAGCTGCAGGTGCCCAAAGTGCCTTGCCCGGGAATCGAACCCGGGACCCTCTGGTCAGCAGTTCAACGCTCTACCCGCTAGACCACCGCGAGGGTCTAGCGGGTAGAGCGTTGGACTGCTGACCAGAGGGTCCCGGGTTCGATTCCCGGGCAAGGCACTTTGGGCACCTTGAGTTCTGTTCCTAATTCCTCTTGAGAAAGGTGGTTGGACCACCGAAAATTCGACAACCAGTGAGTTTTCCCTCTTTGTGTGTTTTGGTTTCTGTGTTTGTTATGACTATCAGTGAATTTATATATATATATATATATATATATATATATATATATATATATATATATATGTGTGTGTGTGTGTGTGTGTGTGTGTGTGTGTGTGTGTATATATATAATAGAACACAAAAGTAAAGCAGATAACACGTTAAAGGACACTCATATTTCAGAAAGTTTAAGCTTTCGGTGTACTTCGAGGCCTTCTTCAGAGTCTGACATGAAGAAGACCTCATAGTAGGCCGGAAACCCACAAAATGTACTATATATACACTCACACATAGATTTTTAAAACAGAAACAAAGAGAAAGGACACTCGTATATGTAGTTGTGACGTTTCGACGGCACGGCCGTCATCATCAGTATCTGATTATGACGGCCCAATTAAAAAAATAATATAAAATTAATGAATGATTTGAAAAATGTTTTTTTAATTTTCATTGATTGAAGTTTTGTCAAAATTCTGAATTTTATTTTTAAAACTTAAATATTCATATGACAAATTGCTACTGGCCTAATTGTACTTTACACTACGGATGAACTATGAAACTGAGTCGTGCGAGTAGCCAGTTCGTCCATTTATTAGCCGACTTCGTTTATCTGACCAGTTATATCTCTAGAGTATTACATATTGCCATATAATTTCGTATTGAACAAGTTAATACATAACATGTGGGAATGTAAACCGAGAGGAAAAGTACATAGGGATAACTCTTACGATAAATAGAACAAAAATGTTACAGTTCAAAATACTAACCAAGGACCAACGAGTGGGCGACAATTTTAATACTTAAATGGGAGCAGAGACTAATATTTTATTTTAACATGGTTTCACTATTATCAAGTTATATTCCAGCTCCCAATATTCTAAGTGCTATATGCCCTCAATTTTTTGCTTTTCAAAAATCAATGATCCGTTTTTGTTTTTGTTACTTCTCGATTCACTACTTATACCCATTTCATATATTTTTTCATCAAATTTGCCTCCTCGATATTCATAATAGGAATAGATACACGCCATTTTTCAATGAATGACTAAATTCCGAGAATTATATTAATGAACACAATGTCCTCCAAAATTGATATTCTAAATTATAGATTCTAATAAAAGTGATTAAAACATTCGTGATATGCAATCATTGCAACTGTCCTTTTGATTTGACATTGAGTTGTCGACGACACTGATCCCGTCCGATCGTTCGGACCAAGTAACGCCTGAAACTATTTCCAAAAATCATTATTTCTGCATGAATATTGCACCAAAACAAATTCATTGGCCGGGTGTCCAATCTTTCCTCCGCATCATAGGCGCGAGATTTTCAAGAAACTTTTCACCAAGGATGCGGGTCCTCCTTTCCTTATTTTTTTTAAAACTCAAATCCAACCTATCTCCATAATAGTTCATAGAGTTAACCAACAATTTCGACCTGTTCACCACACCAGCCAATAAGGGAGTCAAGGCAGTCATATACAATTCTTAAGAGTACATTACAAAAGAAAATTTGTAACTATTCGACTTCTCAAACAATCCCACACATAATGATTCTAATTTTAAACAGAAATCTTGCTCTTCTCTTGGACCAATGCCCCTACGATTGAATTTTCACCACAGAAACCTCACCCCGCCCCACTCACCCAATCCTAAATTTTACATCTTGTAAAATAATATGAAACCGACAATCCAGACTGATCCCTTTTATCTCTCCGCAACCCTTTTGGCAGAGTGAATTTCCGCCTTTGTTGAGGAATCCCTCCAACAGTTGGTCCATACACTGCGGACTTACGCTGAAGACACAATTTTCTTAACTTTCTCCACTGCAACTCTCCTCCTCGGGATACCCATATCATCATAGTCGCCATAATTTCTGTATCTCTTTACGTTTTCATCTACCAATTTGAGCGTCTCTCATCTCTCCACAACTATCCATCTAAACGCCCCGCTCCTCGTAATCACACTACCAAGTTTCTTCTGAATCTCACCCACCTTATCTTAAGCCAAAATTCCTTCTCCTTCAGTTATAAACATTACCTTCAGGTAAAAATCTGTGAGAACGGAAGTAGATTCTGCCCTTACTACGCTAATATCTACATATCCATGCTACTCCATTATCACCAACTCCTTTCCTTCCCTGCTTCCTTCTGCATTGACTCCCTTAATGCCTAATTCCCTTGTATTTACGGCTTCCCTCAACGCTTTACCTTAGTCTTCCTTCACTTTTGCTCAGAAATCGATTTCTAAATCTTTCAAAAATAAAAATTCTACAGCTCTTTCTGCATTAAACTCACTGACAAAAAAAGTACCCCTACTGTACCGGCTGTCGCCCACCTTGTACGAAACTTTCTCTTCCGTATTCAATTTCCACGTGCGGTCACTGAATTTTGAAATCCATTTGCACGTCTCTTTAACCACGATTACCAAGAGATTAAATGCAATGCATAATCCTCCAAAATTTTCACGCACCCAAAACTTCCAAAACATTATAGCCGTCTCCATCTAATTTCTGTACCAGATCTTGCTGGGAAACCATAAGCGGCACATGGAATGGAACTGGCCCCCCTACCCTGATGTGTGAATTTCACACGCAGTCGGGCTTAGTACTGGGTGAACTTTCTCATCATCAACCCAACTAACCTTCGGGTTGAATACTGTGTTTTAGTAGACCTATCTAAATGCCACGCTACACACAAATTCATACTGAACCTTGTAAATCAGCTCTGATTTAACAGCTGTCTCATTTTCACCATTCCATGCGTCCCATTACAGCGCACCATTTATTTTTCTCTCCATGTCTTCCTTTTTTCTCTCACCTCCATTGGTATAATAAACCCAATTCATTCAAAACTCTACATTTTCCTCTATGTTGGAGAACGCATATCATCCCTCAATTTATGCATCGAAAAAAATCTCTGTCTACTGAAAACGAGTTTGTGACATTAACACCATACCAGTTGGCAACGACGCCTTTTTCCACAATATTGGTTTAAGCGTTTCGATTATATGGCTCCATTCCCAAAATACACAAATAAATAGATAAAAACAATCGAGGCGACGTGCATTGGATACCCTACAAGGATACCCGAAATCAGCAATGATCCTTGCTCGAAATTGAAGTGGGGACCTATTCTCCCTTTCTGTCGACTCCCATTCCTACTACCTGCCTCTGGAAGCCCTCCCATTTCCCTGCACATTCCCGCCCCTCTCGCTCATTACCCATGAAATCTTCTTCCTCCCGTTAAAAAATCTTCCCCAGTCAAAGAAGGACTAAAAAATTATTTCTTCCCTTTCGTTTCATCCTTAGTTCTGTATATATTAACTTATAACTAACTTATAACTTATAACTATATATATTTTCGTTTACGGGTGTATTTTACGAAATCGAACGAAGGAGCGAGATGGCGTTGGCCAGCAAAATACAGAAAACAAAAAAAGGTACACTTATTACGAAAATTTGTGACAACACCACCTTCCTCTGGGGAAAGAGTAATTGATTTTTATTGGCAAAGGTCATATCTCTCCTTTGTATGATTTCATAAGAATTCTCCACCCATAGACATTCTTACTGTATACATAGGCTTCGACTACCGAATATTCATCTACATCTACATAAATACCCTGCGAACCACCAAACAAGGTGTGTTCAAAAGCGTGTGTTTCTTTTCTTTTTTGTTTTTCTGTGTTTTTTTGTTCACTGGTGCTATTTTCATAATATTATTATTATTCACATCAGTATTATATATATATATATATATATATATATATATATATATATTCATTCAAACATAGAAATAGGTATAAGGAAAGGGGATAGGAAAACACATAAAGGGCGAACACAGGACATGTGGTGAAGGCGGTTTTAGAGCAGATCACGAAAGTAAAAATATTTCCCTAACCGGGATTTGAACACCGGACCTTCCACTTGCCGGGCGGACGTGCTACCAGTTACACCACCAAGGAAACTTAACCTTTGGCAAATGATTCGGAGCACTTGGGCGTCTTAAAACATCGCAGATCTCAGGGTAAATTAAGTTCTTTGGTGGTGTAACTGGTAGCACGTCCGCCCGGCAAGTGGAAGGTCCCGATAGGGAAATATTTTTACTTTCGTGATCTGCTCAAAACCGCCTTCCCCACATGTCCTGTCTTCGCCTATTATGTGTTTTCCTATCCCCTTTCCTTATACCTATTTCTGTTTGCATATATATATATATATATATATATAAGGAACACCCACACGATATTTCTTGATAATTTTGATTGAATTGAGCTCCGTCTACAGAATATTCGCTAGGACTTGTTGCTGTCAACGTTTTTTATTCAATACTTCCGTGATATATATCGATGATGCGGAAGTACTCACGAGAGAAATATAACTTTTGGACGGCACAATTGAACACAGAATAAAACGTGTTATCTGTTTTATTCTGTGTTCTATTGTGCACGAAAACACATAAAAGGCGAACAGGGAATCCCGGATAGGGGAATATTTTTACTTTCGTGATCTGCTCAAAAACCGCCTTCCCCACATGTCCTGTCTTCGCCTATTATGTGTTTTCCTATCCCCTTTCCTTATACCTATTTCTGTTTGCATGAATATTTGTGCGCCGTATGGCGGGATTTTCAAGTTTGAATATGTATATATATATATATATATATAAGAATTTTACTACATTTCCTGAACAACAACCGAACCGAATAGTACAATGAGAGTCCCTCTTCAGTTTCGCATGGCTCTTTCCTCCCTTCAGTCCCTCCAATGGCCATGTTGCCGCGCTGTTTATAGTCATCGTCCATATAAAAGTTTTGGCGAACCATTTTTTTACTTCTTCATACAACGTTCCCGTCATAAATTTCTTTATCCTTGTGAAAGCTTCTTAGCTCGAAATAACTTTTCACCTATGTTCCTACTACTTTGACCATTTTTGCCCAGAAAACTTCCGAGAAAAGTAAACTGCCTCACCTGCTCTAATTCATGAACTCTAAGTTTGATACATGTGTTTAACTTAGTCTTCTTGTTTCTTAAAAACCCCATAACCTATGTGTTCTCTACCATTTTTCTCATCCAATTTCTTTTACACTGACGCTCCTATATCATAAACAGCATTTATTAACCTTGAGCGACTGACGACCTTAAGTTTGATCATCTGCAAAATTAACTGATTTCATGGATTTCCCACCGAGTTTCATTCCTACCTCCAGTTCTGTCCAAGCATTCTTTACCATTTCCTCAAAAAATAGATTGGATAGCACATGTTTCCATTGCATTTTATCAATTCGAAATCATCAATACATTTTTCAAATGGCCACCTTCATATAATAGCGAGTCAGCCTATTATTTTTTTTCTATCAATGAAAAATTAATTTACGAAAAATATTTAGCGTGTTCATTAATTCAGAACTTCCATGAGGAAACGGATAACTTGACCTCACCCTTTTTGCAAGACTTTCGTTCAATCCAGGCTCTCCCAGCATCGATGTTGACGCATCAATGGAAGAGTCACAGAGGTCTCAATCGGGTGAGTTAACCACGAAGATTAGGGGCCTTAAATACACAAGCCTTTTGCATTTATTCAACATTCCGCTTGTGACTCTTAGAATAGGAGAAGCTTGAGCTTTTTTCATTCATAACAAGTAGGAGATTTCCCATCAAGGTTAATTCACAATAAAAAAAGGTCTCTAAAACCCCCCACTGCAGATAATAGGAGAAAACTTCATCAAAAATGCATAGTGAATTTTGAGAGTTAATAGAATACACTTAAAACTTAAAGAGAAAAGATAAAAGAAGATTAGGGGAGTACAATTACACATCATTGGTACAAAATGTAAGTATTCATTTAATTTATCTATGAATAAACGCTGGTTTCCTCATAAACACTTCTAAAGTTACATTGAAAATGTGAGACAAATAATTCCATAAATTTGGGAAAAAATGAACGGGCACAAAAATTATTTGAAAACCATGGAAAAACAGACTCAGTGGAAGAAAACACTCCTTGGAATGGTCAACGGAATAAAATAAAAATTAAAACCCTTATTTCCTCTTCCATAACACCACTCTGAAAAACACCCCCACCTCAGTCATTTTTCACCCGTATTCCCCAGTACGACTCCCTCCCCTCTCCTCATCTCCACGTCAAATGCTTTCCACAGATTTGGGATATAGCGGGGCCCCTCCTCGTGTAACTCTCGTGAATCGAATGAGTCATCGCCGAGGTTGTTTTGCAGTGGGGTCTCGTGAGATTTTAATGAGTCCGGCGGTATGTTTGGTCGTCAAGACCCCTGTCGCCAAGTGGAGGCAGAGCCGATCCGTTGGAGGAGGGAGAGATTGAAGCGGAGGGTAAAAGGAAAGTGAGAGAGTGGAAATTGATGAAATCACAGAGAAACGAATCCACATCAAGTTTTTTGGTGAAGTGCGGTACAAGTAATGAAGAAATTACTGAAATTTACAGCTTACAGTAGCAGCAGCAGCAGAATTTTACAGCTGTTTACGGTGAAAAACTTCAACAGAAAACATCCGTTTTCAAGTGGAATAAGCATGTTAAAGATGGCCGACAAGACGCCACGGAGGATGCAAGGCCGGGACGACCTTCAACCATCTGTGTTCGACAACATTGATCGTGTGCGGTCCCTTGCTCTTACCGATCGTCGAAAAACAGTTCGAATGATAGCTGATGAACTGAATTTAGAAAAATTAGCTGTGCACTCTATTATAACGGAACATTTGGGTTTTAAATAAATGTGTGCAAAACTCTTTCCTAAGCTGCTGACGCCGGATCAGATTGTTCGCGTTTCTGGAAAAAAATTCAATCACTATCCTTGATCGTCCTTATTCGCCAGATCTCGCCCCCCTGCGACTTTTTTCTATTCCCAAAATGCAAAAATGTGATGAGCGGACATCACTGGGAAGATGTGGACACAACACAGCAAGAAACGACGAGAAAACAAAAATGCCAAACTGCCGAGGATTTCGAGGAGAAACTTTGCTCTACTTAAGAGAGCAGAATGCTAATTTTATGTCACATTGCTAAATGACTTTATGAGATTTTGTAGCAAAATAATTTTAGTTTTTATTTCAAATATTCCAATCATGAGATACTTATTGACTCCATTTTTACCGATATGAAAATTTAAATTTTCAAGCGGTGAAGACGGAAATTACGACGTTGCCAAATAAACAAATGAATTTTCGGAAAATGACCTGACAAAGGACTCATGATGTTAATATTTTCATATCCTAACAATGTTTCCTGACATTCATTAAATACGCACTCAATTAAAACAGAAAAAATGAGGCAACTTATAATAATAGTTCCTATTTAATATAATTACTCTAATTTATTTCCTTTTAATTTTGCATGTCATTTTACCATTTGGAAAAAACTTTCTATTTGTATATTGCCAAAAATGAGAAATGGCTCTGCAAAACATATGCAAGGGCTTAAAATTAAGCAAAATCTTCAGTTTGACATTTGACGGCTTTCTATGCAGGGTGAACACTGTTTTCAAAGTATGGCCAATGCACCGCAGGAACAACCGTCAACAATATTTATATTAGGTTTTATCATAAACGTTTTTCTTAGATATGGTATCATACTGAGGAGAAGAATTTAGAGTAGAATACTGCATACTCATATAAAGAACCCACTTCTAACCGGATCAATATTGTGGGAAAATATTCGGAACGATTCGCTGGAAGCCATTCCAGAAAGTCATCATGAAATTATGATACTAATAAAGAAGTAAGACAAATAAGGACATTAAGAGCTATTGGCTCGTTTAATGATAAGTGTAATTTACGTCTGATATGCTATTATCAACAACATACGTGCCTTTTTAAGTAACAGTGATTTACTTGAACAAATACAACGAAATAGTTAAAGTTAACATGAACAAATTCAACGAAATATCATAATGGAATGATGAAAAACTGAAATGAGAATAATGCACGGACATGAACCAGCGTTGCATATTATATCTCACCGATTATTTTACGTTCAAAAACCCTCAGCTGAATGGTCGAATAGAGTCAAACATAACTCAGAGAAACTAAATGCAATAATGAACTAATCGTAATTCACTAAACAGGCAAATGGGTCAGTGGCCTTTTGTTTCATTTTTGATGTGCAATAAAGTCGAAGCTGCGTGGCATAAAGTAATTTGTGGGAAATGGTCTGTATTATACCAAAATATATTAAAAGGGGAATGAGGAATATAAAACTTCTTCTTCATACTAAAGTCATTCTCTTCCGGTCATTCAAGCTCTTGTCAAATTTTTTCTCTATAGAGATCACCTTTTCTGCCGAAATAGCCATCTTGATCCAAAACAGTGAACCTTAATGGCGGCTTACAGTGTAAGATCCGAATGAACTCCCCGTCCTAAAACTATCTACCCTTTTCCATCCGAGTTCATCCTCCTTCCTGCAGTATTTGCTTATCCTTCTCTCTCTACCTTACAATCCATAAACTCAGGGTCAACGATCCTCGAAAGTGCAACTACCATATAGTTCGCCATAATTCTCCTCCGTTCCATTTCCCTTAAAGCAATGTTTATTTTTTTGTGCCTACGAAGTAAGCATATCAAAGCCTGCTGGGGCAATGTTTCTGACCTTATTATTCTGCAGTATTGCAGCAGCCTGTTTGAAACTTGTTTGGAAAAATATAATTTCCAAACTATATTTCTATAATGACGCACGTAAACATCCATGCAATGTAAGGAAAATATCTCGCTCGAGTGCTGTCCTTTATGGACTCTCGGTCACAAACTGTGGCGAGGGAAATTCTGCTCAAATATTCAATCCGTTTCGTAGTTCATGAGTGCTTTTTCAGTAACCACCAAATGCGGGTTTGCATTTAAATATCAACTTGCCATAGCAAAGAAGAATTTAGCTTGAATATACTCTGATTTAAATTATTTGTAAAAATAAATGTTCACATTATTAATTTAAGTTAACATGATAAAAATTTTCAATTTTCATCTCAATTCGTGTAATTATCATCAAGAATTATACGATTATCCTTAAAATTTTCTCAGTCAAGTCTTAATTAAAACTTTCCTTCTCATTTTCGCTCGTGGTTCTTACCAACTTACTTGATTGCAACAGTGAATGACAATATTCTTTGCATTAATGTACAAAATCCATTGCCTCACTTTCTAAATGGCTTAAGAAAAAGGTATAATGGTATAAATTTAAAGCAGATTAAGAAATGGAACTGATACAATTGATGGACCATAAAAGATTCCAAAAGTTACTAGTTAGATTATATTAGGGATAGACATTAGGAACAGAATTATCAAGTTATATTACTTTGTGGATATTAAATGAAACTTGCAGTTGAAATGCAAACTTGCAAAATAAGCTTTTAGAAGAGTGCAAAACGTAGATCAGTGCAGAGGTGATAAAAAGGAATGAGAACTTGGATTCACTTAATAGGAATCAGAGCAAGGAGGCGGAAATGAGAAATGTAGAGAGACGTTGAGGTTTCTATAAATTGAAAAAAATGATTTGAATGAGATAAAAGTAGGAAGGTTTTGGAGAATTTAAAGGAAATAATGAATATTACACTAAATTAACAACATTGATAAAAAGGGAATAAAGTAAACTGCTACCTATTGAAACAAATTTTAGGACAAACAAATACGAAAAACGAGAGACAGCGATATGATAATGGAAGCATGGTTGAAAAAGAATAGCCTTGATATGGTGTAACTTGAGAAGCTTCTGATTATTCGTAGCGTCTAGGCGGATAAGTCAATGGTGGTGGTGTTGCCAGTACTGGTGTGAAGGACCATTATAATAAGGATTTGAAATGGTGGGACCATTCTGGGGTGAAAATCATTTAGCATTAAATGGAGAGATGCAATATAGATGTTATGCGTAGTTCTTACGAGGAGAGATGCAAAGGCAAATGGCATTGTTGGAGAAATTGTTTCAGATTAATATACACTGAAGGGTAGGAGAAATAATGCGGGATATCCGTAATGGTGAATATAAAAGTTGGGAATATGTGAGTGACAGACTTGATTCATTATGAAAGGTTGGAAATAGAAAAAAACGATATCCCAGAAAACGGAAGTTAAATTTCAAGAGCAAAGAATCTAGCATATAAAAATGGTCAACAAAATATGACAGAATTTGGTAGGGAAATTATTATTTTGAATTAATTCAGATTGTTTTTAAAAACCTAATACTTATGACGCCTAAGCAATATTCATGGCACCTGCAGAAGATATTATATAGTATATATATATATATATATATATATATATATATATATATATATATATATATATATATATATACATTCAAACACGAAATACCTCCATATGGCGTCCCGGTCGAGGAAAATATTTTTACATTCGTGATCTGCTCACATCCGCCATCCCCACCTCTGTTGTGTTTGTCCTTTATATGTGTTCCTTTACCATTTTTCTTATCTCTATTTCAATTTGAATGAATATATATATATATATATATATAGTATATATATGTGTGTGTATGTATATGTAGAAAATAGTATATATATACATGTATATATATAGTATATATATGCATAAAAAATTTGGGTAAATGATGCCCATTATTATCCATGCTAGTCAATATTAAGACAGAGGAAATGGTACAAGAAGACTAATGGGAGAAAAAACACTAAAGTGAAAAATGTAAAGAATTCAATAAATCAGTCAATGTGTTTATAATCAACTTTAATTTTCTCGTTTATTGATTTCAGTGACTAATTATTGTCTTTTAAATGAGCTATGTCTGCATTACAGGTCAGTATGTATGCATGAGGAGTCAGCTATTAGAAAACGAAGTCATTGATGTTCTTAAAAATTAAGAAAGATAGGGTAAACTTTATTATAGTGGTGGGTCATAAACCAGGGAAAATACAACAACTAAATTATTTAGTAAATATTTTAGCAGGTGAGCAGAGTAGTAAGGATATTAGAGCAAGAATGAAATTGGTTAAGAAGCTTGTACAGGGAGAAAACACCTTGATTAAACATGGAAAAAATAAATATTGAAACCTTCAATATGGAGCGTAATATTTTATTGCTTTAAAACTTGTTTGTTCAGGCAAAATAATAAGTTTAGTTGAAAGGCTTTTAAAGTGCAGGGGTGAAGAAGAATGGGGAAAATAAAATGAGGCAGAAAATAAAGTTGAATTGTCAGGCATGATAAGAGAGGAGAGAAATGTAACTGGGAGAGTTTTGAAGAAGGCAGGACATTCGGATGAAAGAATTAATGAATAGAACTGGATAGCTGAAGACATGTATGAAGAAGCTGTATTTGATGGTGGAATATCGCATAAGCAATTTAGGGACCTGCAAAGAATAGATATTTTAATTGTATTAAGGTATGTAAAAATCAGTGGAGCTGTATAATGATTTTGAAGATAAGGTTGGAGTCAAAATTATTTATTATCGTTCTAAACAGGGCTTAGAAATGCAGAACTGTGTAGCGCATGGAACCAACAAAAAAACTTTCATTAAGCAACAGAGAACTCTTATTTAAATCAGAAAAACTACGGAATATAGCAGACAAGAATGCAAAGTTATGAATGGAATTTAGAATAAAATAAGTAGAGAATAAGCATAGGAGGTCTATGGATAAAAAATAAGACATGTAATAAATTTTGGACGAAAATATAACTTATATGAGGATATATGAGACCCACGGAATAATAGAAAGCGACAGAGGACATTGCAGTCTGCTATGCACTACAATATGAAGAAGCAGTAAGCAATACGTTCCAGAAAAGACAATCTTAGTAAAAACTAAGCATTCCAACAGAATTATCTTCTGGATAAGATAAAAATGGAAAGGTCTTGAACTTACATGCAGAATGTGTGAGAAAGGATTTGGTCCAAGAGGCCTGTATTAGTCAATTATATATCCCATACCCCAATAAATAACAAAGAATCAGTACACAGGAACTTTAGACGGAAAATTTAATTACACACGAGGTCAAGGTTAAAACTTAACAATCATACTATATATGACGTAAGATGTAGGAGTAGGTGGAAAACGTCAATTTAAGTGAAGTGCATTCTGGACTAAAGAAGGTTTAGTAACTGACAACGTGAAAGAAACAATGAGATTATTATACAAAGAAATGACGAGTGTATTCACAATTCTTTTTCTTCATCCGGCTATTCGAAAAGTAATTACAGAGAATGAGAAAATTAATCAATAGCGTTGCAGAATACAGGAGTTGGCTACAGGGGCAATAGTATACCAGCATTAATGCGATCAAGTAAAACCAGCGGAGGCAGAATATGGATGAGAGGTTTCGTATAGATCGCGGATTACGAGAGGGTTGTAGCTTTTCGAAGGTGACTTTTGACGTAAACTTTATTGAACTTGCATGGAAAACCAGGGAGGCATTGAGGCTTAAATAGATGTGGGTGGTTAACAAGTTGAGTCAAATTAGTGGGTTTTCATGCTCAATTCCATTTCAGTGCACCAAATGATTTGTATCTCCGTTGTATGTATTAAGAACAAAGTTAGAGAAAATTATAATTGGAAAAAGAAACATACGTTTTTCTTTTAAAAAAATATTTATCTATCTGATATTTGCATTGCATATTTAATATTATGATAAGAATATGGAACGCTTCACAAATATTTAAAATCCACAAAAACAGGCTTTATTATGCATGAAACTGAAAATATGGGGAGAAAATTGGAAGTATTAAATAAAAAAATAATTATAGACACATTAGTGGACTTATAACAGCTACCATAAGATAATACAAAAATACAAAACAAAATAAAACATATTTTTCATGAGTCTTATTCTGTATAGCCGAGAAAATAAACTATTAAGATAATTGTGTATTAAAGGCATTTTTAAGAGTAGTTATGAAGAAGAGGACAAATAAGACTAAGAAAAAGCGAGACTAATGATGAAGTTTTCTGCATATCTAATGAGAATGGAACGTTTCTCTAGAATTCTAAAAAAATGGAGAAGACAACGAGAGGTACGAGACATAATTTGAATATCTAAGATATAACAAAGAATAGCACTATAAGAAGAAACCAGAACGGACAAAGCGCTTTAAGATTACATGATTGACAGGTATAAAGTAAGGAAATAATTTAGGGGAAAAACTCAAACAGAGAGAGAGGGAGGGGAAGAGAGAGAGAAAGAGAGTGGTTAGAAGTCCGCAAATATGTACAAACGTTTCCATAAACCTGCGTCAAAAAGCTACGTAAACTTGGCCGACTACATTTGTTGATGCTTACTCTTTGCTCCCTTTCTCCAAATGAATTTTTGATGTTTCTCAAGCGTAATCACCTCACATCACTATTTAACTTACTTCCATTTGAAACTTAGACTAAACTTATTTGCTCAGACCTGTCTTCGTTTCTACACTCATATGGAGAGATAAATTTAATCTGGAAGCATTTCAAACCCATTCAAACGAAAAAGGATCAGGAAAATGCGAAGAGAAGAAGGCCAGAAGAAAAATAACGGATGAGGAGACGAATAAGTATGAGGCAAGGTGAAAAGTGTGGGGTATAGGAGGACGGGAGGAGGAGTCAATGAAGTCAAGAGGGGCGGTTGAGGGAAGGCAAAGAAATATTCGGTAGCGAAGGAGGGAGAGACGCTTTAAGTCAGACCAAAGGCTAGGCTGGAGTGATTCTTTTGTATCTTCGCGAGAAGGAATGAAGGAGAAGGGAAACGAGAGCAAAATGTAAGGTGGTCCGAAAGGTAGTAGCAACGCAAGATGGAAGGAGCAGAGCAGTCGGCAAAGGGATGGGGCAACAATCCAAATTTCGGACCAAGAGGTTAATGAAAACGGTGAGGCCGTGGCGTCAGATATAAGGCAAATAAGATATTAGTTGAAACAGGAAAGATCCTAGAGAGGTGGTAAAGAACATAGGTCAACAACCATTGACATAGAAAAATAATATGATGTAGATGAAGACAGCTTCGATCCAGACATGCTAGACGATGAGATAGAAAGAGCATTAAGGGAGATAAAATCAAATAAGTCCATGAAGGTGGACAACCGATCCGCGGAAATACAGTTTGATTTCTCACGCAGCTAACGCGGTTCTCAGGATCATCAACAAAAGAATGGAGATCAGGGCAAATTAGAAAGAGGAGAAGCACGCGCGATGCCAAAGAAGTATTGAGAATACTAATCGAGAGGAATATAGTGTATAACCAGGGCATAATAATTCTCTGTTTCGCAGATTTCAAAAAGGCATTTGATAGGAAGAATTGGGAAAATTGGTAGGAATGAATATCGGCAGGAAACTTTTAAAAATTAATTAGGTTTACTGATGACCAAGCTTCAGTTTGTCAGTCAACAAAGGGGTTGCAAGCATTGCTGAGTTAATTATAAATTCCGTGCGATAGTTATGGAATGAGAATCAATATAAATGAAACAAAATTTATGCGATCAACAAGAAAGAGAAAGGCGAAGATTAACATTAAAATAGAAGGGCAAAAACTGGAGCAGGTGGAACGGTATACGTATTTCGAAAGTGCTTCGGACCAAAGCTTTCAAAGCAGTAAGGATGAAACTAGAAGTATTGTACTAGGCAAATAGGCTTTCTTTTGGAGAGAATTGGTGACAGGGATGTTGAGCAAGGATGTTAAGAAAAACTCGTAAAATCTTTGATATTGAGCGTAGTTATGTAAGGCGCGGAAACGTGGTCACTGATGTAGGAGGATAGGCGTAGATTGGAGGCTTTTAAAATGTGGGTGTGGAGAAGAATGGAGAAGGTGAAATGGACCGAAAGGAAATTAGAAGTGGTATGGTGGATGAGGAGAGGGGATTTTCGGAAACATATAGATGAAGAGAGGGTTCATTGGCAGTGGGATGGTGAAGACCGTGATTGAGGGGAGGATGTTAGGCAAATGCGAAAGGGGCAGAAATTCGACAGGAATGTTGAATGACAGAGGGGCTTTTTGCAGAGTCGAATGCTGGGTTGTCTAAGGAGAAGCAAATATTTATTTGGTAGTTGTGTCCTACGAAATCCTACCTGAATCGGCATATTATATGATAATAACTAGGAATTATTCCAATGAATACCAAAATTAAGGAATATTGGGGCTGTCATTAAAAAATTACATTTTATTTAAGCTTACAATTGACGTCAATCTTCTAGTGCTAGGAATACTAGCTTTGGTATAATATTCGGGCAATTTTCATAATTATCAACATTTGACACGGAGAACGAATCGTGACTCTAAATTGACTTTGACACAAAGGTCTATTCAGGTGGTGATTCGACGACCAATTTAGAAAAAAATTAGATTGTTGAGGGATGGCTCAAATTACGTTGAATCCACATCTGTAGTTTCCGAAGGTTGTTCACAGAAGCCTAACGGACATACCATTAGGACAGGTTTCGTGCGTACTTGACATTTGTACGTAAATCAAAATCTTATGGCGTCTAAGGTAAATCTCTATTCACATTTCACTCGTTGGTATTTTAATATGACGAAAACTGCTTGACTAACTCTGTCAATGATTTATAATATCCTACAAGGGCAATTTAAAAATTAAAGAGAATTTTAGTAAACACACAGTTATTTGTGTGACTACATATATACTTACATTCTGTGACATTGAAGTAAATACATTTATCATTGTTTAAAAATCGATTGAGCCGCAGCAAAAACTAAATTTCTTGGAACGGTGGCCTGGAGACAAAGGAAAAATATAGCTGCAAAGTTAACATTTATTTAGCAATATAGGTCACTAGATTATTAATCTTGAAACAAGGCTAAAAATAAACTCTATACCAAAATAATTAAGTAATTCCGCAGGGATAACATACCAAATTCAAATGCGTCAAATATTTAGCACGACCCCCAGAATTGTACGATATTGCATGAACTTAAGAAAGTGTAACCAGCAGTATATACAAAACCCTCCTTACGCACATTATTGTTACAAAGTTTCACAGTAAATTTACTGGATTCAAATAGCTAATGCCGTTGAGAAAACCGTGAAAGCGAACACGTGAGCGCGTTTTACCTTCCACAGTCCAAAAACTGGATTAGGGAGTACATATGAGCAATATATTGTGCCTAAATTTAAGAAATATTTGTTGATTTCGCATACTTAGTGTTTAATAACCCATGCCACACACCCTAGCAGTGACGGGCAGTAACCATACAGATAAATAGGCAATGATGGTTACTATCAATATTTTCCGATTTGAAACATTTCCGTAGAAGTGTAAGTGTAAATAAGACCATGCCAGAGTCACCATGAAAATATTTTCCCTATATTTGCAAAAACAATTAGAAACCGTCAGAACGTACCATCTTGCTGTGATTGATACTCGAATAAACAAACAACAAACAAGAAAATTAATTTTCTGATACATACATTTTTTAATTGGGATTAATGCAACTATATTTTATTTTTTCTATTGGCACTCATTTCTTTTAGAAGCCTTAGAGCCTCTTGGTTTTTCATTACTTTTCATTTTGCAATACATTTATTTTTCATTTACGTTCTCCCCTTTGAATTTCCCAGCATATATTCTCTTCGGTTATACACCAAAGAAATCCATTGCCTCAGTGTATTCAGTTTGAATTCGATATTCACAGGCTTTACTATGTAGCAATTTATGAAATAAGGAATACATTTACATTATTCGTTTTTATTATCTTTCTTTTTGACCTCGCTATCGCTCAAACTATGTTACTCGTTATTCCATACTATTGATCCTCGTTTCTCACTTCACCAATCTTTTGCCTCTTCAGTATTCTTCTCCAGCATAGCACCTTAAATTCTTCTGTGGTGTTTTATATATCCAGTCCTATTCATCCTAGGCTTTCACAAATATCGCATACAACGGTTTGTTTGAATTTTAAACTTTTCTTACCAACTTTCTAGGACAGATGTTTTAGTAAATTCCTCATTTCTGAATCCGAATTAGTAGAGAGGCAAGATTATATCAGTAATAACTTCATTACAATCCCCTCAGATTAAAAAAATCTTTAAATTTTATAACTCTTTGACTTTTTCAAAAAAGGTAATAGCAATTTTAATTTAAAACATAAGGGTCGTCTGAGTCTACCTCAATCTGTACTTTTAGAATACCATCATACAGATGTTTCGAAAATATATCCAGTTTCTCAAAACATTTTTTCTCTTTAATGTTGTTAATTCTACCTTAGATAATTTTGGAACTGGATTGTTCTCTCTGCTTAAGAGAATGATGAATGCCTTTATAATCTGCCTTTTCCCAGATTTTTTTAAGGACCGTATGACATAGTGACGTATCTAACGCTTCAAATCTTACTTGCAACCGTTTAGTGGATTCTTGTAAATTTACATAATTCATTTAAAGCTTTTCATAGTCTAACAAATTCTCATACATATGTCGCTGTCTATGACTGTGCGTAATTAATTCTACTAAATATCACTTATAATACATTATATGTTACTTCGCACCACCCGCTCTCCATTTGGCCGAGTTTCATTATTCTCTATGCCCTTGTTAAATAACAACTGAAATTCATTGATACCAAAAAATAAAAAATAACTGGTTTTTATTAAAACCGTATATTGAAATGGTTATTTCTCCCTCAGGATTCGGTGTTCCATACTTTTGTTACCACCTTTGGAACAGCAAGTATCACTCGACAGATATATAGATAACTTACACAAGGATATATATATATATATACATATGTTTTTTGGTGGTTAGAGCATCCTCCCGGCAAGTGAAAAGATCCGGTGTTCGAGTCCCGGTCAAGGAAATATTTTTACACTAGTGGTCTCTTTGATTCCACCTTCCCCACCTCTCCTGTGTTCGTCTCTTTGATTTCAAAGTGATCGCATATTTGTTCCGCTCAAGTGTTTAGGCTTTAATCTTATGATTTATAAATAAATTGCTTGACTAATTCATCATTTAAAAACTGTCAGGAATCTTTATTAAACTTAGCTCTACGCTTAGATAGAAAAAGAGAAAATTCTTCGGTTTTTCACACCAGGGGTACTAAAGAGTGCCCTGGGTGTCTAATTGTCCCTACGTCAAGGTTTTGGCTTATCTTGGGCGCGTGAAACACGTATCTTGACCGTATGTCTTTTGAATTGCGTGTTGTGTGCTGATCCGTATTCCGTTTCTGTTCCTTCAGTCTTTATACCGTTGAACCTGCAATTAATTCCGCTTGTGATGCAAAGCTTTAAGCCCTCCAAAAGGAAGTCATTAAAAACGCTCCTTTCACACAAATCCTTTTTTCAGTAGAGGGGTACGAGTAAGTTTTCCCATAGCGACTTACGTTTACATGAGTTGAGGACAGATTATGTACGCATTGAAGGTTTTGTCTCATAGGCATAATAATCATTTCTTGTCGAGATACGAAAGTACACTGAAAACTGATGCACACATGCTTGTAGACCACAAACAAAATTACCATCAGAAGCACTATTGGTGGCATGTGAAAGTAACATACCCCCTCAACTCTGAAACAACGGAGGTATGGAGACGTGTTCTACATGTATTGCTATGTCAACGCGAGTTAAACAGCGTGCTTTTATCGAACTTTTAACTGCTGAAAAAGTAATTCCTACTGAATCCCTTTTGCTTTATTAATTCCTACTGAGATTCATCGTCGTTCAAAGGCTGTTTATGGTGACGATGCTGTTGATAGGTCTACTTTAAATCGATAGGTAGTAAAGTTTTGTGGTTGCAAGCCTGGAAAATCCATAATTGTTGATTAAACACGCAGCGGACGTCCGATTAGTGCCGCAGACGATAAACATCGCAAACTCGTCGAAGATTTGATTCAAAATAACCGACGAATCACCGAAAGCTTATCGCAAACCATACTGGAATATCTAAGGAACGTGTCGGCTTTATTATTGAACAATTGGGATACCATAAAATCTGTGCACGATAGGTACCAAGTCGTCTCACAGACGAGAACAAACAAAACCCTCCTTAATCCCCCGATCTTGCGCCTAGCGATTTCTATTTTTTCCCTCTACTCATGAGACACCTCAACGGTAATCATTAGACCTTGGACGATGAGGTTAAGGCAAAAATTCAATAACAGGAGGCTGTTTAACTCGTGTTGACATCGCACTAGAACACATCTTCATACTTCTACTTCTCAAAATCTATAGATGAATGCAGCGACCTCAAATCTACACATTCGTGTAGAGGGGGAATTTTACTTCCATATATCACCAAGAGTACTTCTGAAAATAATTATGTTTATGGTCTACAAACGTGTACGCTTTAGTGTTCCGCCTACCCTTGTATTTGGCTAAATTGGGTTCAAATCTATTCAAGATACACGGAGACATTTTCAGAAGGCAGATATGCACAATTCATGTTTCGCTCTACGAGTATTGTAGAAGAGTACAGTCTCCCGGTACATTTCATTTAAAAACTACGTGCAACTTGTAAAGCAGTATTAACTGATAAAGCTGTGACAGACTGGGGCAATCGCAAGCTTAACTGCAGAAAATGATACAGAAAGAGATAGGAAAATATCGATAAATGGAATAAATAAAGACGATCCATTAAAAGAATATGTTCCTTTCGGCCTCTAACGTCCGCCTCCACGTTTTGTGAAAAGGAGTAATTTTATTCAAGAAATTGAGCATATAGAATAGATTCAAAGTTTACCAAGAAGCATATAGCATTTTTTCAGAGACTTTGGAATAGATTAAACCAAATTTCTGACAAGTTACCATTGCAGTAATACGTCCGCTTCATAAACTTAAGCTGCCTGTAGTCAGACCAAACAACGTCAGCAGAAGCGCAAGAGGCGACTAAAGCACGCGGAAATAATTGATGGTAAGTGGATGACTTAAAATTGAAAAGCTTATATTTTAAAACTTATCCAAACAATTATTTTTATAAATATAATTTCCCAAATCACATTTTGCGTTAGATTTAGATTTCAAAAAGCCATCCACCTTTTGCTTTTTACCTTTTTTTGTTTATTGTACACTGAGATAATAAAAATGTGGTGTTCATGAAAACCACCATCTTGCAAAATGGTCCTTTTCCTTTCATTTTTTTGCAAAATATTCCCAATTATACTTTTTTCAAAAATACCAAAAGGTCCAGTCATTTTTTTCCAAATCCGAGAGGCCAAGGATCACAGGGTGCCGTGGAGTCATCCATATATGTTACATATTTAAGCAATCTAATTATTTCGATAAGGTTCTGGTTCGGATACGCTTTGGATGTACACAGGCTACACAGTTATACAATGGTATTTCCCTAGTCTCTCCAAGCAAGCCATGATCTGACTTCCCACTGCATATTAAACCCCCCACCAGCGCATCATATTTCCTTCTTTCCTTCATCCCGTACTACATTCCTAACCTATCCCTTCCCCTTCCTCGGTTGCATAACGTTCTCCCCTCTACCAGTGTCTTCAACATTCAATTAAAATCAAAATGCTCAGCATCCATCACTCCAGCCTCTATTGGTTTCTTCCAACAATCCACTCTTCTTCTCCACCATATCTTGCCCTTCCTCGTTTGTTTTCCCTTCCATCCAAATTCCATTTTTGTACGTTCTTATACACTCATACATTTCAAAGGTCTCCAATTTGAAACAATCGCCTTGCTCCAAGGACCGCGTTACCGTTACGTACAAAACTACATTCCATATCAAAGTGTTAACGAACCTATTCTAAATATCCTTCTTAACGTCCCTTCCATCAATTCCTTCTGCCTTATGAAAACTTCTTTGCCTAACGCATTCTTCCCCTTGTGTCCCCACTACTTTGAACATCTTGACTCAGACCGCTTTAGAAGTAGTTAAACTATTCCACCTACTCTAGTTCCTTATCTCCTAGTTGAATATCCAACTTAGCCTTTATCTCTCTAGAAAACCACGTAAACATTGACTTGTTTACATTTCCTCTCATTCCATAACTATTCATCTGCTTTTCCAATACAATCAGAAATTTTTGCATCCCCTTGGTTGACTGAAAAAATCTCGATCATCTGCAACTGATTTTATGAATATCCCCTCGATTTTAATTCTTATCTCAAATCTTCTGCTTATTGCCTTCTGCCTATCTTCTACTTATATAACCATTTCCTCCACACACATATATACATATACTGTATACATTTATACGTGCATAAATGTATACTGTGAACATCGCAAGTATAAGTGGACACTCATGTCAAACTTTTCAACATAATACTGTCCATCTTTATTCTCCTTCCAACCACACAAAGAAGCGTTTAGAGAAGCTTGGAGTCTACGGACTAGTCCCTCTGATCCTATCCGGTTTTCCTCCATAAATTAAACAAATCTTACCGATTAACACTACTGATCTCAACCCGAAATCTAAGAAACAAACTAAAAAGAGGATATCCTCATTTAATTGATTTCCCCTCCATTAATAACCTCATCATTGCCAAGACATTACGCGCGCTTCTTCCCTTTCTAAACTCAAACTGATTCTTCCCTTTCTAAACCCTTAGCAATCATATGCTCCATTCTCTATCCTCTTGTTAATGAACCTATGTACCACTTTAGATGAGTGGGAAATCAAACTAATTATTCTGTAGTCCTCACATGATGTAGCCTTTCTTTTTTTCTAGAACAGGAACTAACACTGATCTAACGAAGTCACCCGGCCGAATCCTCCCTCATACATTCTATTACGAAGTAGCCCATAAAAACTCTCCTTCACTAATTTTCCTGAACTTTTTAGTAGCTGCGCGAGTATGTTATTTAACTCCACGACCTTATTTGTTTTCAATTTCCTTCCTTCAAATGCCCTCTCTATCTTACCATTTAGAATTCCTTGATCTTTGCTATCCTCAATTGCGTTATCTTGCATCTTCTTTTTATGTCTAAGCTTGCTGGCCTAATAACTTTACCATATAGGTTGCCTCAATATACGATATTCACTCAGGAGCAACTATTATTTCTATCTCTATCGCTGCTCTGAGACCCATCAGAACTCACCAGCTTTTCCACAACATCAAAGTTTTTAGTCCATGGATAGGGAGACAAACTATAAATGATAAAATTATTGTTTTCAAATAATCTTATATTAAAATATTATCAATCACTCTCGAAGGAAATTTGCATATGTTGCGTCTCAAAAAATGGCCTTTTGAGTCTAAATCGGAGGCTTTAGATTTGGACATATTCTTTATCTTTTCTAAGAGCGATATTTGTTTCAAAAATACCGTCACCTGTGGTAGGACACCTATTTTTTAAACCTACTCTTTAAAAGAATAGAGGAGAGTAAGAAGGTATTTATTTAAATTTATGTTATGTCTTTTTTGCCTCTAGAGATGATTTTCGATAAAAATTGTCTAAAATTTTATCCTGCTTTATTATTAGAGCATTCCGTTTATTTACCTGGCTCAAAAAAAAATAATAATCTCACGTTTCTCCCCGAGGCTTCAGCCCCGGTTTTGCTTCTATTGAAATTGATTTTAGAGACTCCATCAATTTCGTTATCCATCACTCCTCCCCCTCCAGCAACCATCACCTTGTTTCGGACCCACCGCCCTGTTCATATACCTTTCGTGTTAACTCCGAAACACCATCCAATCTCCAACGACCTCCTTCCTCTAGAGACCCACGCTTCCATTGGACTGCGGCGCAATGAGGCTAAAACCCTTTGCACGAAGGCCTCAAATAAAGAGTGAGAGAGGGAGAATGGGCACGCCTGCTGCTGCTCCGAATTGGTCGAGTTCCAATTGATGCCTCCGACTATATAGTAGATAGCGTGCTTAATAACTCTTAACATTCGATCTTTTCCATTAATCCATAACTGTATGCTCTCAATGATGAAATAGAGTCATTTACTTTTTATTTTAAATTATAATCCATTTCGATATTCTTCAACACAACTAGTTCAAATCTAAAAGCTGGGTTTTGAAAAATATTGCTGGTATCATTTGGTCTTCCTACTTATTATACTCATGTTTTTTGTTGCTGTACAATATCCTAATACTGTATCATTCTCAATATGCGCTTCTATGGCTTTATTTTGCGTCGTCATTTTTTATTACTAGTTACTCAATTAGGTTGCAACCTCACTGAGAACGAAGGCAGTAACTTATGGCCCGAAGCATCTCTTTAAAATGCTTTTGTTACCAAAAACAGCAAAAAGTGGTTCTTTTCACATTAGGATCTTTTCTCGTCCTAGTCGACCAATATTTTTCAACCTTTTTCCTCAGCAGAACACACCTTTAACTATTCCACAAAAATCGTATTGCCTTCCTCTAATCCATGTTTACACATTATTATGTTTTTCAATGTTATCTTAAACAAAGTTTCGTTTTTTACTATGGATCATATCCTTTTTTGCGACACTATATTTAAGATGTTCTGGCCAACATCTCAATCCAACACTGACGCTCAATTTTTCTTCAGAATCATATTCCAAAGTCCTCTAATCTATCGTACATTTAGTTGTTCCATAGCATATCCAATGTAATAAACGAGTCAGTCATTTAATGTTTCATTAAAAAAATAATTTACAGTTATCATAATTTGCTAGATGGACGCCTATGTTATGATTGGTTAACTATTTATAAAAAGTATGGTACGTATACACCTTTGATTGCTCACACTCTTGTAGTTTCGACCTCAAATCACTTGAAATTTCACTAAAGGTTTTGTTAGATCAAACGAAGCAGTGCAGATGCACGCGGCTACAGGTGGGGGAGTTGCGAGAAGTGATGAATTCCAGGGAACAAGAAGAGGTCGCCTGCGGTTCAGAAGCAGAGAAAGCACACCAAGGGTGTTCACCCATTCTTGAAAAAATGGCTCTTCATTCCTTAGCTTTACTCTAAAAGAAAGGTTTTAGAGGTCGTACAAATATTCTGAAGATCCTTCAGGAACAATTTCGGAACGGAACGAATGACTCTCGGTGCACACAGATGTAGTAAACACTGCAGAAGAACGTGCTTTTGAAGAAAAATATGCTTGTAGTTCTCGAATAGTTCATTCAAACATAAGAATTGCCATGTTTAGTCTCATAATCATTGATTAACATTATTAAAGAGGCATGGAGACCGTTCTAGTTATTATTTTTCATTTGTTTTGATTGCTACAAGGAGAGGTAAGGCCATAATTTTACATTGAAAAGTTATAAACGTTTTTAATTAGTGTCTGAGAAAATTTAGAATTAAATATACAAAATGTTTAACTACTCGTGGAGTTATGAATATTAGAGAGGAAGTGTCAATCTCTATTGTGAATTAATTACTTTATTTGAATTGTCGAAATCTAATTTCCCTTGCGACACAGTTGTCAACTAGTTTCCGTATTCTGTCTAAATTCTCACTTAAATTTCGCATTCATCATGAATTTTTCATTAAAAAATGGAATATATTTTAATTAGCATTCTATGAATTGTTAACATAGAATAGACAGTTGAGGAAATAGAATTTATAAGCATTACCAGAGCGATAAGGAAGTAGTTTCATTATAATAATGAAGAAAAATGGTAATATTTCCAAAAACTAATATGAAAAGCCTCAAATGAAACTATAATAACAGGAAAGAGGAAAAGAAAACAATGAGTTACAGACAAATAGGTTGAAAAAATAAACGAGCGGAAGACATGGAAGAACCTCAAAACAGAGTTTGGTAGAAAGATGTAAATAAAGAGCTAAATAGAAAACTTTGATGGGAAAAACAGGGCAAAAGAAACGTGGTATATGACAGTGCAAGAATATTTAATGTCTGCAGAGAAAGAGTAAAAGTGTTGCATTTTACAGGTAGGTGAACGCTAAATTAGGAAGGAAGATGGATAAGTTCGTCCCGTAAATAAAAAAAGGCCTGGTAAATTATTTATTCAACCCTAGAAGATTCCCTAGTGGCTGATTCAGAATGTTTTGATTAGGAATGAGATTTCGAATGCTGTAATATAGGGGAGAACATCAGGAAAATAAGGGAGAAGTAGAAACACTCGTATGTTATGAGGAATGAAGGCAGGAAGTATACGGACTCGATGGGAGGCTTAATGTTGCGTAGAATGTCGGATTATTTTGTTTGAAAGGACAAGGAAACGATCCGTTGTGCACTTGCATTGGCTGTATCAAGCTAAAACTAATCTTAACCATAGAATACTACTAATAATAATAAACATTATAAAATTATAAATACAAGTGCTTAGAATAATATTGAATAAATTTCAATTTTTTAAATTGCAACTGTGTCTTCTCTAAAGTTGAAATACCCCTGCCACACACCTTTTTGGTGCCTCGCAGGGTATTTATGTAGATCTAGATGAAATATGCCGGCCTAAAATGAATATTTTAAAAAATTTCAGTTTCTTTTTGTTTTCTTTAACCCAAGATGCTCGACGCTTTATAAATATCTCATATTTTCCAAGCCGTATCTATTATTCAAAATCGAATGAACGTTTAAAGAGCTCAAATTTACAACTGACAATCTCAGTAAGTTAACTAATAAAATTTAATTGGAAAGGTGTTTGATATGAAAAGTAATAAAATGAGAAGCGTCAGTTTTCGGTTTTTTTGTTTGCCTGGATAAACCCAGAAAATGCAATGTCACGTGGAATCCGTAAAATATGAATATGACAAGACCGCAAAAAAATTTAAAATGGGGGGGTAAGCATATCTATAGAAAATCACATGACGATACTCTTTTTTGACAGACTCCAAATTAAAAAATCCTAATAGTTATATCAGTGCGATGGTCGTGATTCAGAGAGTTATTCATGAAGAATTCTAAAAAATGATCACTTAGCGCTTATATTTTTCACTTGGAAGGCTGAAATAAAGATCACGGAAGGTAGTTCATATGTCGCAGTTCCATATTTTTTATGACTGAATGAATGAATGAATTTAATGCGTATTTTATTTCTCATTCGTGTGGAGGTTGAAAATATCTACCCTGACATAATAAATATAATAGCGCCGTTTCTAATTTCATCAATGAAGATTTTCTCGAAAGTAAAAATATGCCCACAAATATTACATTGACCAGAGATGTTATCATAGGTGAATATATAACAGGTAAATTCATTAGACTATTAAATTAAGAAAAGAGTTTTGTAAAGGATAAGAAGGATTATCTGAGAGGAAAGTAATAATCAAATTCCAGAGAACAGATCTATTTGGCTATGCATCATATTCAACTCAGGGAAATTTTTACCAACTCTTGTCTACCAATTAAGATTGATCGTGAATGGAAAACTCACTGTTCACTGCAACGTTTATTAGCCACGTCTGTTACGACACAATTTGACACTATTATTAAGCATTCTCTAAATCCACATATTTATACTTCCCTTCATTTAATTCTAAGAGAATTTTCTTTTCCACTTTTACCCTCACTTGTCATTCGTCCCCTTATCAAGTCCTCAAAATTTCATCGCCAATCAAATTTCCCACCGTCCAAATTTCTCCGTTTGTTTCAATATCTCCCAACGTTTCATTTCCTCCCCGACCATGCCCAGTGCCTTCTCGTTTCCTTTCTTTACTACCCATTACTTTTTCCACTTTTCTCCACGCTCACATCTCTCTCCACATCTCAAGAACCATTAATCTTCTTATATTCTCTTGCTTCAGTGACCAAGTTTCGCTGACATATTAAAGCTTTTACTATACCTTAGATTTATATTTTCATTAAAGTTACCAATTCCACCCTCTTGTCAAAAAACCCCTCTTCGCGAAATGCAAGTATTTCTTAAATTTCCTTGCTACTTTGACCACCTTCTGCAATATTTCCTCAGCACATGAGTTTCCACTGTTCACCAACTCTAGTCTCTGCACTCCTGCTTTTATGTTAACATAGGTTTCTATTCCCAAAAGGCATCACTATCTTGGTTGAACCCTTTGATTTTCATCTAATGCACATCACATTGATTCTGTATTTCCTTAAGCAATAATTTTAATCCGTTATCTGATCAATAAGTTTAGAATTAAAATGATTTAAATTGTAAACTACAATTGGTACTCTTAAAAAAATCACAATCATTTTCAGGACTACGACCTTGGTAGAAGGATGAGTTATAATAGTGAAATTTGCGTACTTCTAGCTCAACTTTACTAACGCGATGTTATCCACATCACTAAGGATAAACAATTACACCCACAGCGCACCTGTACCTTATGGCGTGCGACCTGTAAAGTACTTTTCTTTTAAATGACATGGTAATAGGACTTACTCATAGCGAAATCGCCATTTTTTCCAAATTTTTACCTTTGTGTAACAGTTAATGCATTTTCAGTGTTGGCTAAACTATGTAGTTTTAAATATAATAGAGTAGTACAATATTCGAACTAATTTTTAAATTTACCAAATAAAATATCCCAAATACGGCCCAAAATTTTTCAATCTTCTTTCATTCCCGTTGATGGGAAAAGGTTTCACTCAAAAGTTTCATTTTACTCATGCGGAATATTTTCTCAGCTCCCTTATGCGACCTTTAATTATGTTTTTTGGAGAATTTTATCATCAAAATATATGACTTTTATGCATATGAATATCGTAATGCAGTTACAATGCCACCCATTTTTTCTTTGCGTTGTTTCTCACCCGCTCTCGGGATCGTATCAAATAAACAGGTAGACAAATGATTCTAAGAACAATTAGGCAAATATTCGGGGCGAACGGTAGCTCAACCTTTACGCTCTTAGCTATTCTAAACCAATTGACCCATTCTTGTAATGGGTATGTTCATTAGAGCGAGAAGTTTTAAGAAAAGAAGTTTTTGTTGCTGGATAGAAGAAACAATCAATTTATTAACTTATTTGGCATGGTTTTGACCCGTTATGTGGCCAATGGTAATAGAGTTTAATAGTAGACTTATTATTTCCTCTCTCATTACATACATATGTCATTGTTTTCTTGGTACGTGTATGTTCATAAATTTAGTTTAACCAAATTAGAATTAGGGCTATTTCATGCTCTCGTTATTATGCAAACTCACTGGGTTTGGTTCGTAGATATTTTTAGCAACAAATAATGACGGACTAGGTTTGCAGTCAAGGCAACTATTTTGGCTCGAGAAATCTTCCCAAAAATGTCTCCACAACATTTAATTTTAGAAGCTAGTAAAATCCCGGACACTTTCTTTTCTACAAAAATCTCATCTACAAGTTATTTATGGAACAAATATATAAACTGCAAAAACAAAAAACAAATTTGTAAAAATTGAAAACCCATAATTTTGTAAAATAGATTAAGGATTATAAACAAGTCTACCCATCACAATTGGCTTAATAGGAGTTGTGATAATACGAAACTGTACAATCTTAATCCTAGGAGTGATTTCCTAGGATTTCGTCCTAAAAGTAAGTGGAATTACAAAATCAATAATTTCATTTCATTACAATATTCTAGAATCTCGTTCCCCGATATCAATTATCTGTTGAACCTTTTTCAAAAACATCATCTATGAAGATCGCTGAAATCATTTCAGCTTAATCATTCACAATACCTGACGTTCAAATACAGACGATAAAAGAAAATATGATTCCCAAAAGAGAAGAATAGTTAAGGGCACCAGTGCTTAATAACTCGATTAAATGCCGCGTGAATAGGCGCAGTAATCCAATGGTTCATTTAGGCATCTCAAAAACATTTACCCCACCAGGCGAAGGGATAGAAACGGGTATTTTCACCTTCGAGACAGATGGCGGAGGATTTCTCTCAACGATATGCCTTGCGCGCGCGGGTTTGAAAGAGGAAAATAAAAAGTCTTTGATGGTTCAATTATGGCATTTGGTCAAGAACTCCCCAAGTGTGACTCTCAGGATTGATGCGGGAAATCGTGATCATTAGACATCTTCACCCCTCACGTCCCCCCACTGAATGCGTCCGCGACGCGGGGAGAGGGAGTGAGAAGTGCGCCCTTCACAATTCCACGCAAAAGAGTGAGTTCTATTCGTAAGAGTTGCAGCCATCGCAACGCCTCACCTGTTGGTCTCACGATTTACTGAACTTTCCTTATCACCCCTCACCTCACAATTTATTGCCATGCGAATTGGAAGTAAATATTACAAAATGTCTGAACTACCTTGCAAAAACCGTTGTGAGCCTTAGCTTCTTCGGTCGAGAGGAGTAAATTTGATAGGAGAAAATAAGTAATTTCTTGTCATAAATGTCTATGGTATACCGTTTTAATTTTGTGTTGTTTAGAGTTTCGGATTCGCACACGGTCCGATGATCACCTGAGGAAGTGGAAAAATCCGGAGAAATCCGACCCAAGCGGTGTAAATACTTCTGCTTCCCAATAGTTGCGTTAGGTTGGCAAACTGGATGTGTATACCATAAATGCTCGTTTATGTACATGCGTTTGTGCGAGTTTCTGCTTTCATCGTCGTTCACAAGGTAAGTGAAACAATTTTGATGGATATCCTACCACACTGACGGCATAATATCAACAGCGACGTTCCTCTATAAATCATAACTGAAATACCAATACAAACACATGGTCCCCGCTTTCTTATTCATGCGGATTAAAATACTTGTCTTGATTTCATTAGGTAAAAGAACTATCATTAGTTCTTGCTTCTTACTAACGACACGCACGTGTCTCGTTCTCTCGAAGCCAAAAAAAATATCGGAAAATATTTTTTATGTGAATTACTAGCGGAAAAGAATAGAATAAAAAGTATCCTCAATACTTTCCTGGAAAATAAAAAAGAAAGATTGGAATCCTTTTAAGACGTAAAATCTTATGCTTATGAATTAACGATGATGCTCAGGACAGCACCAAATTCAAACGTAATCACATCTCATGAGTGTACCTTGACGTTAATGGAAAGTATACAGAACACGTTGCCACCTTCTTGCTCTCCAGCGAGGAGCCTCATGATGGCTTTAAAGGCTCATCGACCCCTGCGAGACTGAAATTACGTCAAACCTGAGATGATTGGCATTGACTTTGAATAAATACGTGTTCTAAGGGGAATTGTTGGGGTCCCACCCAGTCCTTGTATTTCAATGTTGATGAGTTCAAATGATTCTCATTTTAAAGAATAGATTTTATTTAAAGTACTCCACCAATCGGCTCCCTTCCCTAATGAAGACCTAATTGAAACGAATGCCATGACAATTCACTCCTACTGTAAAACATGCATAAGTTAGCTTTGGGTGTAAATAAAGCAGTTAAAAATAGTTCCAGTCCATAAAAAAATTCCACAATGCCAGGTTTGATATTTTGCAAACAGTCCATATCATAGAAATGAAAATTAATTCTTGGCAATTTCCACACTATTTTATGAATTTGGTAACGGTTTTGATGTTAGACTCACCCATATCAGCTCGATCCTTAAGAAGTAGACGTTGGACTACTGTCCAGAGGCGACAGATTTGATTACCAGGTTTGACTCGCTTGGAACCTTAATCTACACCCATGCAGTGTGATTTTTGGGGAAATATTTATATTCTGAGAGATCATAGCCGGCCCAAGGAAAGGAACAGTTCCTTCCATTAAATTTTCACGTATCCTAGTAGTTAGATTACAATCTGAGCCAGTTGTGTACTGCAAAAAAGCAAACACTCCAGGCGCATTTCGAGATATAAGATTTTTTATATGGCCTTATGTAATGAAAAACCGCTATATGGCGGACAAATATTCATTCACAAGAAAATATATATTTAGGAAAAGGGATGGGAACACATATGAAGGACGAACGCAGGAGAGGTGGGGAAGGCGAAATCGAGCAGATCTTAGGCGCAAAAAAGTTTCCTTGACCGGGATCCGAACTACGAATCTACGAGCTACCAAGCCGATGCTCAATCAATTGAGCAATGATATATATCACTGTTTTGGAACAGATTGTCACAGAGTTTATATTTCCATCATTCATAATGTCAGTTGCCAAATTCCGCGTAAAAAAATTAACCTCACGAAATCTTACGACCAGACTCCTTTCTTATAAATGCATCCAATTGGTCTGTACTATTCCTCCCACATTATCCTAATCGCTATAGGAGTCCCGCTGGAATATTCTTTACCTCAGAGGCCTTCTTATTTCATTTCCCTTATTGTTTTTCCTATCTCATCGTCCAATGTGCCAGGACCTGAGTTATCTTCATCTACGTCATATTTTCTTCCTATGTATAAATTTTGCTGACCGGCATTCCTTACCACACAGGACTTCTAGAAAGCTCTATAGAGTTATTCTAAGCAATTGTCTCATCTCATTTGGATCTTTTCTGTGTCAACTATTATCTGTCCCGACTTATCGCTAAATGTTAGCGCAGATCCTCCCTTCTTACCTTTCCATTGGTAATTTAACCTTGCTGTATAGCTCATCAATTTCACCCGTCCTTTCTCCAAACTTTTTATATTCCTACACTGCGTCTTCCACCACGAATCTTTTGCTCATTTTGTTGTCCATTTTAATCAAATATTTAACCCTACGAACTTATTTGTACTTAACTCTGTGTTTCAGTTCTTCCATTTTCTCCTATGAATAATTTTCCCAATATTTTAATCCGTGCTCCATGTTTTCCTTCTCTTTTTCTCATTAACAGTTCCTAGAGTTTATTTTTTGGTTTTCGATATCCTTCTTTTTATATATTTCCACTTTTTCTCGCTCGTATTCAGCACCTTTCTCTCACTCGTGATTTTTCACAGATTACTGATACCCCTTACTTCTCATTCCAATCATTGTTTCTAGTTCCTTGTCACCTTCGTAGTCTTATTTTCTTGAAACGGACGGTACACTTCATAGCAACTAAATTGTGATCAGATTCTGCATCCACTCCGCGGAAGCTGTACAAATTAAACACTGTTTCTGAATCAGTGCCTAACCTTAATGTCATCGAACTGACACCTTTCTGAGTCACCTGGCATTTTACATGTGTAACTACGCGCTTTGTGGTGTCTAAACCAAGTGATGGTGATGACTACCCCCTGTTTCGTGCGGATCTCAATTTGTTTCTCCCTGCGGTCATTCCTCGTACCTAAACCGTAATTTTCCACCGATTCATCATCTCTCACATTCGTCTACCTTTGAATTCCAATCCCCATTATAACAAACGTTTCCCTGCAGGAACACGTTTATGTTTTTACACGGGGTAGAGCAACTGGCATTATGAATGATGGAAACATAAACTCTGTAACATTCTGTTCCGAAACAGTGATATATATTATTGTTCAATTGATTGAAAATCGGCTTGGTAGCTCGTAAATTCGTGGTTCGAATCCCGGTCAAGAAAACGTTTTTGCGCCTAAGATCTGCTCGATTTCGCCTTCCCCACCTCTCCTGCGTTTGTCCTTCATTTGTGTTCCCATCCCTTTTCCAAAACATATATTTCCATGTGAATGAACATTTGTCCGCCATATAGCGGTTTTTCGTCCCATAAGACCATACAGAAAATCTTATATTTCGTAAAGCGCCTGGAGTGTTTTCTTTTTTGCAGTACACAACTGGCTCAGATTGTAATCTAACTACTAGGATACGTGAAAATTTAATGGAAGGAACTGTTCCTTTCCTTGGGCCGGCTATGATTTCTTAGAATAAGTATAAATATTTCCCTAAAAAACACACTAAATGGGTGTAGATTAAGGTGTCAAGAGAGTCAAACCTGGTAATCAAATCTGTCGCCTCTGGACAGTAGTCCAACGCCTACTTCTAAACGACCGAGCTGATATTTACATCTACATACATACCCTGCGAGACACCAAAAAGGTGTGTGGCAGGGGATGTAGTACCATGAGGGAAGGGTAAGGGTTGAGGGGGTTGGGGGTTAGGTGAGGAAAGGTGGGGAGAACCTGTAAGAAAAAAAATATATATATATACATATTCACATATATACATATATACGCGCACACACACACACACACATATATATATATATATATATATATATATATATATATATATATATATATATATGCATATGCACATACATACACACATAACCTCGCGCAGTCCCTAACCTGTACGTTAATAATTATTGTAATGAAGTCCTGGGGAATCTCGGCGACAAGCAATCTGGTCCCTTATCGTTCTTGGAAAAAATGACATTTTAAACCTGTCAGTCTTGCAGTCTATCTCTCTAATCTTATATCCGTGATCCCTTCGACCGTAATACGTTGGGGTTCGTATTATATCCTTGATGTCATCGGAAAAGGGCCCATCTTTAAATGTTTTTTCATTAAATAAGTTTAATCTATATTGGAAACGCCGCTGTGTAAGAGAATCCCAACCTAAATTGTCTAGCAAAGTGGATACGCTGCTGCGTTGGTCATAACAATATTTGACAAATCTAGCCCCCCTCCGCTGAACTCGATCTAATTCCGAAACCAAATTTATATAATGAGGATCCCATATACTGACAGCATACTCTAGGTGGGGCCTGACCAAGGCAAGGAAACAGCGTTCTTTCACTTTTTCGTCGCATTTTCCCTACCACTCTTTTCACAAATCCCAATTTTTTATTAGCACGACCGCATATTTCTCGTATGTGTCTTCCCCAAGTCAGATCGTGAGTAATTGTTACACCCAAGTATTAAAAAGAATCTACCCTCGCGATTTTGGTTTGTTTCACTTTGTAACTATAAGGGAAGGAATTATTCTTCTCCCAAAAATGTATTACTACGCATTTTTAAAAATTTAATTCCAATTGCCGTGTATCGCACCAATTTTGAATTGCATCTAGGTCGTTGGCTAACACGACACTTTCTTCGTGACTTCGGATGTCCCCATAAATTACTGCATCATCGGCGAAAAGACGGAGCTTGGTACTAACTACGGTACTGAGGTCATTTATGTAAATAAGGAAAAGGAGGGGACCTATGACACATCCTTGTGGTACACCCGACGTGACCTTGACAGTATCGGATGATACACCGTCCACGGCGACTGTTTGGTAACGATCACTTAAAAATTGTTTAATCCAGTTAATAATACTTTCGTGTATTTCATAGGTTTCCCATTTCACCAGTAATTTGCAATGAGGGACTTATCATTTGCAATGAGGGACTATTATTATTAAGCTTTCTTAAAATCTAGGAATATCGCATCAACTGGAATATTACTTTCACCGGAGTTCAATACATCATGTACAAAAAGTGCGAGTTGAGTTTCGCAGGATCTATCCTTACGGAAGCCGTGTTGGTTATTAATTAATAAATCTTGGCTATCGAGGTGCGATATGGGTGAGTCTAACATCAAAACCGTTACCAACTTCATAAAATAGTGTGGAAATTACCAAGAATTAATTTTCCGAAGGTACCCAGAGAGGCTTGCTCGGGAATCGAAACCGGGCCCTCAGGTTAGTATACCGCAACCCATACAAACACTCACATGTTAACATATATATATACATATATATATAAATATATATACATATATATATATATGTATATATATTTATATAACTTTTGGACGGCACAATAGAACACAGAATAAAACAGATAACACGTAAAAGGACACTCAAACTGTAGATGATTTAAGCTTTCGGCCTCCTCCGAGGCCTTCTTCAGGTCAGACCAGAAGAAGGCCTCGGAGTAGGCCGAATGCTGAAATCATCTACAGTGTGAGTGTCCTTTTACGTGTTATCTGTTTTATTCTGTGTTTTATTGTGCTGTCCAAAAGTTATATTGCTCTCGTGAGTACTTCCGCATCATCGATAAATATATATATATATATATATATATATATATATATATATATATATGTATGTATAAATTTGTGTATATTTATATGTATATTTATTTAAATATGTGTGTATATGCGTATGTACTTACCCTTACATTATATATACATGGTCTGTCCCAAAAAATAAGTAATATATGTCGGGGAAAACTTTGTTGCTGCTCTCAGTACAATTTACTAAAGCTCTTCAAAACAGCACCATTTTGCTCTTAACATACCGATTTCAGCCCTTTAATCAAAACTAATCAATTTCTTCACTTAAGGAATAAATTTAGGCATCTATACTAGCCTGTACAAAGCCGTTTAGTGGAACTACCGAGTTTATAGGGAAAACATGAAATGAGATTAACAATTGCTTCAAATACTGCGTGGTTTCATTACGGCTGAGGTACTTGTCGTGGTATTTGGAGCGAATTTATCGATATTTATAACCTTATTATGAATAAGGATGTCCTAAGGTGACCAAATATTATGTATGGTAATCCTTGAAATATTTCTCGTAAAATATACTTAAAGGTCTCAAAGAATAGGAGGATTATACATAAAAATTGCAACTGAATAAACTGTGGAACTGCAAATAATAGTATTAAATTAATCATAAATAATGACATATGATTATATTTTATCTTTCTCAGATGATCAGTCTAAAAAAATATTAATTATTATTGAAATATCACATTTAAAGACTAGAGATTTATAATCCGAATCTATCGCATAAAAGACGTTTTAGACACTTCCCTTTAGTTAGTTTTACCTGCATATGACATGCAAATTTGATCGCCATCTCGTGCAAACCAAATAATTTCAGCTAATTTATGAACAATATAAATAGCCAACGTTAACAACTTATAGTTTAGTAAATCGAAAATCCATATTCATTCAATTAAACCTCATTAAATGAAATCCATTTAAACCCCATACTAACATTTACTATACACTCGTCGCGACGCATTTGAAGATATTCAATGACCAGCAACTTTTCTAGGCTGCAATAAATGTGTATTGATGAAAGATCTGGCCTGAAGACCAATATAAAGATTTCGAAGAAGAAAGTTCAAATATATAGGCTATAGAGAAGGAGGTTTTGCGGTTAGTGTTTTCTGTGTTCTTTACTAACCGAACATACTTGGTCTCTGGGCGGACCGAGAGAGGGCAGAGGACCTGTCTACGTTAAAACCTTTTTATCGAATATCGGATTTTTCATCAGCAGCCTCACATCAACTTTGCATGTAGTTCTATTGTGTTATCATAATATAACAATTGAATCGAGAGGATCGGAATGGTGCGGTGACTGACGTAATGGCTTTCCACTGGTAAGGCCTGGGTTTGAATCCTGGAGTTGGCAGATATATTTCAGCGGTATCCCGATCCCTATTTAAGGTTTTTTGTGGAGAGCACTTTGAGTGAGTACGCCGTTCGTCGGATGGGACGTCAAACGGAGGGCCCCTTGGCCCCTTTCGTTAAGAGTAGGCTAAGGTCGATGGCAGGTTTATCTGTCCCCTTGCTCTTTTCCCATCCATCCATAAAGGTGCAAATTACCTCAGATGTCGGTCGCCTTTCCTAAAAACTACTACTAACACCCTTAAATCGCTTGTATATAGCATGAAGATTAAGCATGACATGAATTTCTCATTTTAATGGCCTTTAAACAAACATAAATTGATATAAATTAATTTTATTGATACAGAGAACACAATTTTTTTACGAAATGACAAAAACATTTTTACTATATACTCGTATGTTATTAAATATTAGTCAGTATTTACAATATTTTGCATTCGCATATTCCACAGCTTTCGTCTTGAGGTTCATTATATTAGTTCTTTCGTTCTTCCGGAGCTAGTCCTCTCCACGACTTGTTAAAATGCGCACATTAATAAACCTTCAGCTCACCATGCCCAGTTGCTATTCCTCAGCCAGACAGTGTCTTCTATAATTTTTATTTTGACCCATAAAGTGAAGAAGGTTTTAATTAGTCTCATAGATAAATTCGTTTCACTTTCACCATTCTAAAAAAAAACACTTTTTCGTTGCTTTCTTTCTTATCAAACTGTCGATGCCTTCTTGCCTCTTCCTCAGCAATAGAACAGGAAAATCTCCGAACGGACTTTCTGTAACATGCTTATTTCTCCCAGGCCACGGCTATAGAGTGTAAAGGGCTCATATTTCCTCTCTAACATATGATTCAGCTCGATAAATAAATAAATATGAATATAAATATAAAGAAAAAAAATATATATATATATATATATATGTGTGTGTGTGTGGGTCGCGGTAGTCCAGGGGGTAGAGCGTTGGACTGCTGACCGGAGGGTCCGGGGTTCGAATCCCAGGCAAGGCACTCTGGAAACCTGCAGATCCACCCAAGCTTTGTGATTTTTCCGGCACTATATCGTTCCAGGGAATCATAACCGGCGCAGGGAAATGAACTGGCCCCTCTACCCTGTTGTTTGAATATTCACACGCCGTCGGGCTTAGTACTTGGTGAACTCTACCATCACCAGCCCAACCCACCTTCGGGTTGAATACTGTGTTCATATGTATATGTGTATATATATATATATATATATATATAAATGAAATATAACCAGAATTTAGTTTGAACCTGAATTTTAAAGTCGGAATAATGAAATGAAGAAACCATACTAGTCGCAGTAAATTCAAGCAGTGGGTGCATTTACCTGAGAGGTCATGATGTAACTTTCACAGCACACAAATGGAAACATCTCTGAGAGTAGTCTACCCGTATTTCATTTATAGGAACCTTTTTAGGTGTTTGCGTTAAAATCAATGAGCTTCATCAACTACAGACACCACGCTAGGAATAAACTGGCATTTATCCTACCCATTGTATAAAAAATGCGAATGGCAGAATATCGTAGAACTCTTATATGCACAGTATTATTTCACCAATCACTGAGTTGACTTTTTCAGTTAAGGTTTAATATGCATTGTTATGAATCACGAACATCAAGTTAAAAGTTTTTAATTCAAGAAAATCAGTCACTTACAGCTATATTGAATATAATAGCGATTAACCAAAACTTTTTTGTCTATATTTTTTCATTTGCAGCAAAATATTGTAAATGGGCTCCGATTCCGACGAATGATTTTTGCTGATTTGATGGCGATCAGGCGAATGATATATGCCAAGATTTCAAATATCTTAATTTGGTACCTACATTTTAATGAACGTGCTAGAAAAAAAATTGCACCATACAGCGTGAACAATTATTCGTATTCATGGCTGCCCTCTGACACATTGGCATTTATGTTTCCTAGTAAACGGATATCAACACGAATTAAAAAAGTCAGTGTATTCTACTCACTTCAGAGGTTTATAGGTTATTATGAAAACTTACCGCAATGATCAAGGGTACATAAAACTTTCATACGAAAAAAGGCAAGTGCTTAAAGAAGTAATATAGTATATAATATTTGCAAATATTTATGTCAAATCAGGAAGCGAAATTATTCAATAAATTCATTTTTAAAAGCCAATGATCGTAAAAATCCCTTACCTTTCAATCAGTTAAAATTGATAAATATGCGATGTTACTTGTGCTGGCCATCTATCTTAATTACTCAACAACAAAACAGTGTTGGTTATCAAAAGATTTCAAGATACTCGAGAATTACTTATTCCTTGGAAACTGCGATAAGCAAACCCCGAGTTGCTCCCCAGGTCTTACGAAGAGTACGCCCTGGTATAAGCCCCACATTCTCCTATAATGGCTTGGTCTAATTTAACCTGTTCTCCACACGTAACTATTCCTCCTTAACATTACTCCTTTCTCTTCGAAGATTGAAGTTGTGTACTCTCCTTAGTTTGTCGATAAAGCTGACCAGACATTTCATTTTAAGACCTGAGCCTGAAAGGTGTAGAAAAACGGATAACGGGGTAGAGCCTCAACACACAATTGACCAAGAAAGAATTCATGAATACTTCTTTCAGTAATCTGTCATAACATTATTTTGAAAATTCCATGCTAAATTTCCATTGCAAAATGTTGAATATTTCCTGATATCACGAAGAGCTCATGCATCACTCGATTAACCTTTCCATTTCACGCTCCCCGATATTATGAGAAATGATAATATTTACTATGGAAATATAGTATAACGGGAAAACATCACCAATATAAGTACATATTTGTTTATATTTGTCCATGTACATCCGCATTAAAACTAATTATAAATTTTGGTTAATCGCGAAGCACAGGATAATTTTACTGACAGTACACTTTTTGGTTGAGGATATCAACTGTCAATCCGGACACCTTCGAAAACACAAGAATTCGAACACAAACCCTAGGGATTTACCCACTCATCTGGGGGCAAAGAATCTCTCGTCTTGTTGTATGATACACACATTGTAGCAGTAGTAGCTTTAAGAGAAGCGACCGAAACATAAATTTAGTTGCATCATTTGGGATGGACGGAAAGGAGGAAGGGTGGAGAGAAACTCGGCTTTGGCATTAGCCTACCTAACGGGTTCACAGTTTATAAAGTCACATCCGACGGACGCCGTACTTACGCTATGCACTCTCCTCAAGCACTTCAAGTAGGGATCGGGATATCACTGAAAAAGGTCTACTACCTATAGGATTCGAACCCAGGCCCTCTGAAAGAGAAGCTAGTAAGTTAGCCATCACACCATAATGATCCGCAATAAATACTCTATTCTATATTAATATAATTTCATTAGATTTAAGCAATGTTTTCACAAAGGTGCTCCTCGGAAAATAAAATTCCTTCCAATATTTGCGGTAAAACATTATCAAAATAAATTTAAACGTGAATGGATCTATTAAAAAATATTTTAATAAAGGCTGAACTAAGAAACAAACAGTTGATGAAAAGGCGAAGAAATACGCCCAACGAAATTCTTCCAAGTAATTGAATGTTTAATACCTAACCAAAATATCAATCCCAGCAATTATAAATTATTTGAGCATAAGAAAAAGAATAACTACCTATAGGGCGTAGAGGTAGCATGATTGATCAATTTTCTGACTAATTATTAGGTCTCTACCGCCAAAACGCGAATATTAAAGATAGATATTTCTCACCATTATCGAACTAACAGTAAGAGAAAAATGGGCTTCGATAATTTCTAGGAAACTAGTGAGCACAAAGGAAGTATATATAGAGAAAAATCTACTTGGGTACTTACTATGCTTTTTGCACCCTATATATATAACAGGAACTTATGAAAAATATTTTTGTCCATTCATTGAACAAGTATTCCCTTAATTAGGTAACATAACATTATCATTTCGTTTAAGTCTTTATTTCAAATGAATTAAAGAAGTGACCATTGAAAACTACCGGAAAATCTTTCCAGAAGGGGCACATTTGATAATACCTTCCTCCAAAACTGAACCATTCCCTAAGTTTTCTGTTTTAAGGCCATTTAGCCTGACATATATTTGAATAAAATAGGTTGCCAGCTTTCAGCTTCATTTATTTAATTGTATTAATCACTAAATTATTTCAATCACAAAGAAAACAGTTGTCTCAAGAGCTAAAAAAAGTTGAAGAAAAATTTTTTAACACTCAAATTCAAGAAGGCAATCGAAATATTATGCATATAATATAATGTATTGTTCTTAAATATGAAAAAAATAAAATATCGATTTTGCCCCATAATATATCACCACCAATTTTCATAATAAAGATATCACATTTTCAACTGGTATTTAGGTATCATTTAATATATAAAAATGTACACGAATTGAGGGAAACCGTATTAATGCTACTTTTCCCTAAATTCACTCATGCTGAAAAGTATCATCGAAAAATGTTGAAGGAGTCTGAACATCAAGACAAAAAAGGGATAATTAAATTTTTCCGCAACCTGTTATTCACCGCGTATCGTCCTTCCTTGGCAAACAATGACCTCATCCCATACTTGAAGGCTTTTATCCGCCACGTCATTATGAAGCCCTTTATCTTTCGAACGACGTAGGCCTTTTGTGTTCAAAGAGGTGACTGTTGTGGTTATGAATTGAAGGAACGGCCATGCAATTAACGAGGCTGAATCCTGAAGCTTTGGAAAATTTGGCGGCTCAGGGTCTAACATAATTTTGAATTAAGCAAAAACTACCAATTTTCTCTCCATTTAACACGAGAAATAGCAAATATTTAGCTATAAATAGTAGTGTAACAAAATACACGAAGGGTCATAGTTTCTAATTTCTCCTATACATTGAGCCAGTGATTTTCCGTTTCCAATTAATGTCTATGTTATTTGTGAATCAACAAAATCAATATTTTTCGCTGTAATTTATCGGTTACAAATATTTTCAGTGCTCATTCATCATCACCAAGAATAATTTCAGTAAATGGCTGAGGAAAGGCGCATTTATCATTTAACAAAACATCTCATTTCATCAAAGTAGTCAGACACTATGAACTATATATTTTATAAGCATGATAGGCTAGTTGATGGATCGACTGATTAAAAGATGAAGGATTTAAATATAAATGACCTCTATAGGCTATCCCCAGCAAGGCCTATGTATAAATTATTTGGTAGCAGCTTATTACCACAAAACCAATGCTAAGGGCTGAAAGTCATAGACGTAAGAGTATAATTAGACAGCTGCTTACTTATCAGTCAATATTACTATCAGGTTGAAAAATATTTCCAAAGGATGACATGTATAGCATATTCTAGCTCGTTAAATTTTTTTACATATTAATTTAAAGGCGGCTTTAATAATATGCTTACTCTTGGAAATTATAAGGGCCTTTATTAACAGCGGTAAATTTTGACTTTCATCACTTAAAATGATTAATATTTTATACCGCATTCCTCCAAAGTATCCAGGATGTATCATAGAGAATGTAATTAACTATATTTTATATAGATGAGCAAAGATTAATTATAACTAATTAGAGATCATTTTAGGAAACGTTACATAAAATAAAAGACCTAACTCGAGCATGCGTCGTCATCTTCTGGGGTGAAGTTAAACCAATTAAAAATAAATATTGAATTAAAAGGACAATAAAGGGAAAACTATACCATGCTTTCAATTTAATGCCATATTATGGTCATTGGCAAGAAAATAAATATAATTAAACTAAGTAATATCCATCTAACTTTTATTTAAAAATGATAATGTACTCGTCACCAGATGTAACGTATTTTACTGAGGACATAACACATCTATCATTTATTTCCTGTTATATTTTAACAAACCATGATGAGGATAATTATACTTCGGTTTGATATGATGTTGCGCTGATTTTTTTGTAAGAACACGATAGGCTATCAAAAACTCGTATTATTTTGTCTATCCGCCAGTGTCATTGAGCAATAAAATACTCTAATCATAAATGTTCATTTTATAAGTAGATTACGCACATATAAGTGATTCTATACAGATGTGGCAGCGTTTAAGAAGTTAGCATTTCTGCGACTTGCATTTTATTATCCTGAATTTTTTTAATAATTACCGAATTATTTTTGAACCAATTAACGAAACCAATAACGCATTTTCGGTTAAATAGCTTTTATTGGGGTTGTAATGATGTAATATCAAAAAACTGCATACATTTTAAAAGAATGTGATAAGAATGTTAACAACCTATATATCGACGAAAAAACCTCGGAAATTGTATCAATTTATTGAAAATGATTCACTGAAATGTACTCAATTTGTCAGTTAAGCATTAGAATAAAATTAGCTTCTTAGGTGGGATGTGTTCTAAGTGATCAATTAGTAGTATTATATCCCATTGGAACCTCATCATTACAAAATATAACTACACCAGAATAAATAAATATATAAAATTATAAATAAAATATTTCGCGCATTGCATTATTTCACATTTCATTCTATGACTTTAATATTAAAAACTTACAAAAACCATCATCGTAATTTTTAAAACTTGATCGATTTAACAAACTTTTGACCCCTGAAAACGGAACAGTAAACATACAAATTGTTTTCATTCAGCCTAATGAGTAATTTAAGCCATTTAAATATTGTCAGCCTTTAACAGAGTTGTTAAAAAAATTTATTCAAATGTAAATGCCCAATAATATTTATATAATTACCTGGAAACATGCAATGAATTTCATCTCAGATACTTTGCCACTATTCACCATGTTAATCTTTTTAATACGAATTACAATGATTCTCGGAAATGTAATCCAATTTTTAATTCCCAAAACTTCTAAATAATTGGGATAGTTTTTCAAGATCTCACTGCCCTTCTGTGACAAAATGCCTCTTTTTGTAATCTCAGTTAAATTTTCTCGAGTGAACATTTAACGCATAATTCATTCTATCTATTAGTAACACAAGGGCCATAGCCACTTTGACAAGTTAAACTTTGGAAATTTCACTAGTTTTTACGCTAAAAATACACGACGACAATTAATGGGAGGTTTCGTTTCGCAGAAAAGCACTTGACTTTAGGCGCAGGTAATATACGCACCAAACCCCACAGTTGAAGCAGGCCAGAGCTTTTGCGAGACATTCATTGCAGAGGAAGCACGAAAACAAAAAAATACTCGCCAGCTCGGAGCTCATCGTCGTGCTCCAGTTGCAACTAGCGCAAGGAAAGGAATGTCCGTACCGATGAGCCATATTTTTTTCGAAGGTTTCCTGTTCAAAGGGTTCACTTGACAGCCAGATTGGAAGGCAAAAGAGGAGAGAAACGGGGAAATGGAGAAGGAAATGCCGTAATGGAAAAAGGAAAAATGGTTTCACGGGCAATGATAACGAAATTAAAAACAGGTTAATGCACTTGTGACAATAAATAGACCAACAACTGATGTAAAACAGTATGTTTTTGCATTTGAAACGAAGGCACGATTCAAGTCTGCAAATTATATGGAATGGTGATTTCTAGATCAGTATTGGTTAGTATCTAAAATGCTGATGAAATTGAGGTGTTTCGTTCAATTAATAAATTAGTATAATCACGCTCTATGTTATTAGCATAAGCATATGTTATTAACGCAAAAACTAGGCTATATGAGATCGTCAACACTTGTGAACAAATGAGCGAGGATCTGGTTCCTATGATTGCGCTGATTATGCACCCATGTTTTGCTGGTACAAATTCTTTTATATAAATTTATAAAATTTAATTAAGACGCATTTAATTACAAAAACTAAAGTGTAACGGATAATTCAATTGTGAGTAGGTGAATATAAAAACTGGTAATTTATTCTTTGGCATTTACGCTACAGTAATAATCCCAAAGGCCGCGATCTAAGGGAGCAAAAAACGGAACCCATCGACAACGCCTTGTGGTGCCAACCTTAAGAGACGGATTTTTAACTAGTTATTGTAAATGTTGCATATTTGAGGCAGCATAAATAGCCAAGGGGGAGCAAATCTGACTATAATGCTAAGTGAACGTGACTTTCCTGAAATAAGACAATGAATTCTACATAGTATCTACCGATTAATGAGGTGATAGACAGCAGTAATGCAATAAGGCACTAATGGCGTAAATAATGAAAATGATCGGTCCGGTATGATTTGCCAAAGCTGTGAGGGGGAGTCAAATTCACGGAATATACTGTAGCACTGGGATTGGAAGTTGACGGGAGGACACGAACTTAATCTCCCTGGAAGATGTAACGTTACTTTAAGGTGTGACGTGATGGCATTTCTACAGGTAAAATAGTCCCGCGATCGTATCTCCGGTTGAAGACTACTGGGGGGAGGGTCAGCCAAGGAGCGCGAATATATGACAGAAAAGGAGGAAAATGCTAAGTAAAAGCTCTGGAGATGGACAGAATGTTGAAAGGCATCAGGGGAGTAATTGAGATTAAGGTATAATCTCTGAAGGAATTAAATTGAAAGAAACGTGGTAGTGAAAACACGCCTTGAAATTTTAAGAGACCCCGGATATAAAATGGAAAATATATCAGAAGGGTTAGAGCGGTAACACTGAATTGAAAAGAGGACCGGTAACTGCCAACTAATTTAAGACTTGTAATACTCTTGATGAATATGTCTGAACTGGTGGAATTAATTATATCATAACTTATTTTTCTCTATGACTTAAAACATTATATTCAGTAAAAGTCTATTAACATAATGCTTGCTTTTGAACTAGTGGCCAACGATCGGCTGGAAATGACTTCATGAAACGGCTGGGCATGGAGTTAATGCGACAAAACATACATTTCATTCCCATGACGGGAAAGATAAAAATAATTACCCATGAATTCCACGCATGTTGAAGTGCTGTGATTTGAGCATTCGGGGGAAAGTTGTGAAACGTGCTTGCTAGATTTTCACGACTGATAGCTACAACAGATGTTCAGAAATTATTAAATTGAAAAATATTAATTGAAAAGTACGTAAAATGATTAATTCCATAGTGCGTTGCATATGCAGTCGTATTATTTTTAATCGAGTGGTATGTATTTTCCTAGTACTTTCAAATAATATTTTAACGAGAATATCAGAGCAGAGAGAATCAAATCAAGCTATTTTAAGTAAAATAATAATTTTAATATATTGAAATTAATTTTCCATTAACATTTTTTCCTCCACCATATATGAATAGTATTATATGTTAAAACATAAGTTAACATTTCTTTTTTTAAAATACAAGATGAAAAAAGTACAATAAAGATTTTTGCCTGGAAGATATGCGATAAAATTATATTCCTGGTTTGTTCTGTAGTATCGAGCTGCATTCTTGCGAATATTCAACTTTGACAACATTGTCCAATTTACCATTTAATTGATTTAAAAGGAAATATTTTCCAACAAATTCTAAATGCAGCACAAAAATTAACGAAGTGTTTTATCGAACTATTTGATTCCGACTAAAAAACCTAAAACGAGTCAAGAGAAGTTTAAAAAAATCCAGTCCAAACTCTTTCGATGTGATGTAATTCGGAAGCGCAACTTTCGCCGATTGATGAATGTCTTACTGTGAGAGTTACAATACGACATCTTGGAACGCTAATTTCATATGAGATCTCAACGTAATTATAGTTAAAGAGCAATATTTTCATTGCACTCGGGAATTAATATTTCCGTTTTGATTGCACTGTCGCCCATTTTCCTGTTACGAGACAAATATTTAATTTCTTTTCCTGATAATTCTTCAATAGTGGAGGCGTATGAACAGCATTGGCAAATGGAATCCGTCCGAAATCGTTCTCATTTTACTATTCCATCGAATCGCAAAAGATTTCAGTATAGCTCCGATGCAAGTCATGATTTGGTGTGATTCGTACTAAAACTTGAACAGATGCTGTGGAAAGAAGATATGGCTATGGTTATATCTCAGAGTATAGTTATCATAGCCAAGGGTCTCTAACTCAATAGATATATGGATATTGAAGAACTCAGGCGATTCAACAACAAATTAAGGGATTTTTTACTGTTAATGAATGAAACATTCTCAAAAACAGTCAAACTCGACACAAAAGTATATGAATTTATGAGATGCAAAACGAATGTATTTGGTAGGAAAAGAATAAATTTGGGCAAGAAATTGAGGTTAACGGAAGGCAACCACAAACGGTACGCGTGAGCTAAATGTGATAGAGAGGATATGTTAAGGGCAGGGAGTAAGTAAGAGGACCAAGTTAGGGGTAGAAATAGAAAAGGGTTGTTGGACGGAGTGAAAGGATATAGTATACACACAGTTTGGAAGAACATTTTTTTTTTGAGTGGTGGGTGTCAGGTTTTGTCCTGTTAGGTAAGACTTAGAAATATAGTAATTTAAGTGCTGTGTGCATCCAAAAATGATCCATCTCAAAAGGTACACTTCCAAATAATAACAATCATATGCTGTCATAAGTAGTAATTATGCTCAACAGTGATAAAATAATCTGCACGCATACATTAATATTGAATAATGGTTCATGTCCACGATTTAATGCAAAATCGATGCCATTTTAATTTTAAATGCATCCAGAATGAAAGGAGTGCATTTCATTTTTAGGTCATGCCGTTAAATTAAACGTTCCCATTCTTGTTTGGGTAAAACGGGAGAGGCATTTCAGGAAGGGACCGGGGCCCATTTATAGCGTTTTAAACGCCACCTTCCCGTATCCACTTACCCTTTCAGGAGGAGATAGGGGGGAAAAACTCCGCAGCCTCTTTTACGGTCTCGCATGCCCCTGTGCCCGACCAAACGCTCTTCTTCTGAAAATCCGCCTGGCGCCTCCCCTTCCTCTCACCCCACCCTGCGATTTCGCGGTCAAGAGCCCCTAACTCACTCCACGGAGCAATCGATTTGAAAGTCCCGGGCTTCGTCGCCGCTCAAGCATTCCGCGGAGGGCACACTTCAGGGAGGTGGAGGGAGGAGCGGTGAGTGGGACCTGTCCATGCATCTCATTTAAAATTCGAATGGATTCCCTCGGATGAAAGATTGAAAAATAGTGCCCCACCCCCGCGCCATCACTCCTCTCGTCGCGCCAAGGAGATCTGCGCAACGGGCACTAAGCGTCCGGGACGGTCTCGCGGCCTTGTTGATTGAATTAGACAAAAGGCTATCCCCGCGTTTCACCGAGTGAAAAATAAATTACCATACGGAGATAAACCCCCCAGGCCGCTGAAAATTATCCGCATTTGCATTCCGATTGGAAGTGAAGATGCTACTTCAATTTGTCCAGGAGGAATGCTTAAAGTATGAGGCATGCGCTTCCAACCTTTGACATATTTATCAACAATAACTTCCATGTATAATAACAATAAATTATACAAATACCCTATCCCACCATCTTTGGGGATTCCTAAGCCGTAATTTTCGAAAATATTACGGTCTACATAATTCATGTAGTTCTTTGTTTCTCCGACGTTGTTCTACAACCCTAATGACAATAATGATATATAATTAAATTTTCATCAAATCATAATATGAATATCATATTAATCAAAAAATCATAATAGGAATAAAATTAAAATATAAAGATGTAAACAACCGATTATAAGCATTGAAACTATTCCTTTCTTTTTTTTCTCGAGTTGTTATGGATGGTGAGTTTTAGTTTCCTAAAACCTTTAGTAGAACCAAAGTTTGTAACGAAGGATTAAACCATTACTTATTTCACGTTTCGTTATATTTAAGCAATAGCATGAAATAATAATGCGTCAAGCGGAGGAAAAAAATCTTCCTATCTTAACAAATCCAATTTACTTCCTAATTAACGAATAAAAATCTTTTCTATTTTAACTTATCTTAAGCTACACAATTAGTAAACCATATAATATTTGGGTGTAAGTAGCTGCATTATTATTAGTTATTTATCAATAACCTCGTTGTGAAGGGCAATCATCTATTATGAGCCAATTTCATTGGATTGGGTATCGCAATATTGTCGGGTAATTCTTTCTACAAGACTGCATTAAACTATATGTGATAATTTAAACATATGATAACAGATTTTAAATAAACAAGTAAGCGGAAAAACAAAGCACCACTTCTATATTCTGCTGTTTCAAGCTTCACTTCGTGTAAGTATTAAATATCCATAATAAAGAGAACTTGTACTTTTCCACAGATTTTTGGAAAATCCCTTGAATGAAAGTATCACTTCCATTAAAGTAGACTGACACATATGTACGACTCTATGAGTGCAAAACTAAGGATTCAGGACCCTAAGTGATCTCAGGAGATGAATCATAAAATTCCTTTTCCATGCAAGGCCTATACCGACAAATTGAAAAACGAAACTACATTAAAATAAATGTCAGAATGGTTCCTGGTTATTGAGAATATTGATGTTTCAGATTATCGGAAATGCATTCGGAACACTGGTACTTAGTCTAGGTACCGTACATTTTTTGTAAATACATAGAAAAAATGAGTAACGAAATAACCCACCAGGACTCTTTTTCGCGAAAATGGTTTTGTTTGGCACGAAGCAAAGTCGTAATCATGACACGTTATCTGCTTGACGGAAATACATCTCAAATATGACTTTTTAACCTTTATACTTTTTCCAGCTCAATACCATGGTAGGAGGTGATAAGCCGAAGCGACTGGTGCTCATACGACATAAGCAAATGAAAATGATCGGAACTGATCATCCTTTTTTCGAATTTCGGAAGGGGAAACGGAGTTCTCTCCTACGATCTCCCATTTGCGAATTGAGTGATTTCCACAAACTAATCCTGATGCCTCATCACTAGATTATGGAAACAATTATTTTTAGAAATAATTTCTCTCATCTCCACCGTTGAATGATTATTTAATTATTTCTCTTAAATCATTTGATTAAGTTCATAGAATAATACAAATACTTGTGATAATATATTTAACATTAGAACATGTATACACAATTAATATTAGAACAAAAACTTCGATTTCAACATCGTACCGCATCGGCAAATAAAAAATACTACTTGATTAAATTAAAGCCCGTTTCACCTAAGAAAATTTCGCTTTTTATTTAAAGGATTGTATTAAACTGAGTATCAATTTTTAGGGGAGTGTAACATTATAATACTTCTGAGCACAGACTGCCGGAATATTGGGTACTTTCAACAATTTAAAAATTGCCACACTGACACATATATTTTCAGGTATTTTTCATTAATAATTTAAAATGGGTTACATTGCAAATAAAGTTTACAGAAGAAGGGTGAAATTGGTGCTCTATACAGCACGGTTAAGTTATTATCGGGAAGTTAGAAGGCAAGATCTGTGCTAACAGTTAAAGATAAATGGGGTAAGATAATAGTTGAACCAGGAAAAATCCAAGAGAGATGGAAGGAATATATAGAAACACTGTATGGTAAAGAACTTAGGCCGACAAGGTTAGACATAGAAAAGGAACATGACGTAGAAGAAGATAGCTTAGGTCCAGGCATACTCGACGATGAAATAGAAAGGGCTTTAAAGGAGATGAAAGCAAATAAGGCCGTCGGGGTGGACAACATACCTGTAGAACTGTTGAAATGTTTAGGAAAATGCGGGAAAAAGGCCCTATATGGACTGATTCGTAGTATCTATGAAGAAGGAATCTGGCCGGAAGATTTTGGGAGATCGGTGTTAGTTCCTATTCCAAAAAAGACAAAGGCTATATCATGTGAGGATTACAGAACAATAAGTTTGATATCCCACGCAGCTAAAGTTATTCTCAGGATCATCAACAAAAGGATAGAGAGTAAGGCAAATGATTACTTAGGGGATAATCAGTTTAGGTTTAGGAAGGGAAGAGGTGCGCGTGATGCCATTGCAGTAATGAGATCACTAATTGAGAGGAATATAGAATACAACCAGGACGTTTCTGTCTGTTTTGTAGATTTCAAAAAAGCATTTGATAGAGTGAATTGGGAAAAATTAATGCGTGTATTGCAGAAAATAGGAATGGATTGGAGGGACAGGAGACTGATCCGCAACCTGTACATGTCTCAGACTGCTCAGGTGCGAGTGGGGAACGAAGAGTCCGGATGGGCAGTGTTAGGAAGAGGGGTAAGGCAGGGTTGCCCACTGTCACCGGTACTGTTCAACGCATATGTGTAGAAAATGATTAAAGAGGCATGGAAAGAACTGGTGGTAGGAATGAAAGTCGGAGGGGAAATCGTAAAATCGAGGCTTTCTCAAGGAGGAGGGAGTTGATGACGGGGACGCTGAGTAGGGATGTTAAGACAAGACTAGTAAAAACTCTGATATGGAGCGTAGCTATGTACGGCGCGGAAACGTGGTCACTGAAGCAGGAGGATAGGCGTAGATTGGAGGCTTTTGAAATGTGGGTGTGGAGAAGGTGAAATGGACCGAAAGGAAAACAAATGAGGAAGTACTGGAGATGGTGGGTGAGGAGAGGGGTTTGTTGAGAGAAATCCTATGGAGGCAGGAAAAATGGATGAAAGGCGTATTGAGCGGTAGTGGAATGTTGAAGAGGGTAATAGAGGGGAGAATTTTGGGCAAGCGAGGTTAGGGCAGGAACAGGATAGGGATGTTGGACGGGATGAAGGGAGGAAAGAAGTACACCGAGATGAAGAGGGATCTGATATAGATTAGTTTGCTAGGTGGGGAGTCACAAAATGTTTATTTGATAGTTGTGTCCATCCAAAAACCTACCTCAAACGGTAGATTACCTAATAAAAAATTGCAAATGTCATCATTGCTTGTGATTTATTATGTAAACAGGGATCCTAAATCTCTTCCACCTTTAAGATTAAATAAAATATAATAAATTTTAAGATAAAAAAAATATTGTTTGACAATAAAGAGCTGCATTAATCACGAAAAAGTCATACTGACAAGCCGACATATACCATTCATAATAATTAGTCAAGTCGATATTGTATTTCCTTCGAGATAATTTAATTAATGCTAGTCGAACAGCAATATCATTACCTATCCCTAAAATTTTTATCATCACCGTCTTAATGGCACAACACCTCGAAAAATATTACCGACACCAATTAAAGGCAAAAATGAATATCAAACTGTCAATCATATGAATGTTCACGATACTATAGCATCTGATTTCGGCGTGAAAGAATACTCAGAAATAAAACGACAACGATGGAATTGGAAGAACACAGTAAAAAAAATTTGGACGAGTCGAACCGTTTAATTGAAAGGATGGTATTTCATATTTATCCAGCAACAAGACTCAAATTCGAGATAAAATTTTCGTATTCTTCTTATTTTCAAAATGAAACATAATCTAGAGGAAGAGTCATAGATGTTTTTTTCCAGATCTATTGACGAGAAATTATCTGATCAAATTTAAAGAACGACATGTATTAACTGAGAAATGAAAAGGTGAGGTAGCATATTAAACATTCAAATTCAGGTATATATCTCCTTGTAGTATTTACAAAGAAGAAGCATAGAGCGTACCACTGCTTGAGAAGGCAAATCATTAAATATTTGAGTTGTATTAAAACTCTTAACAAAAACGGAGAGCTTCATACATAATACCGTGGCCACATTATTTAAGCGAATAGTTTAGTAATTAAATTCAGAACTATATCAATTTATGTAAACCATCTGAATATATTGATGATCAGCTGTTTAACGCAACTGGAGACAGTAATAGAAAAAAGAGCTTCCATATCAGAGAGATTGAGTGCTGTATACTTCGCTCTCTGGCATGTTAAGACAGTTTATCGTTAACTTTTGAAATGATTAATCATGTAAATAAACTAAATACACGGCGAAAGATTAAAAAATATACTCGTATATATGATTAATTTTATTACTAACCAATTAATCTCACAGAGATAACATCTCATTTTATTTCCAAAGGTCAAAATATAAAATACTATAAGGTATGGCCAAAAAGTAAATGTTTACCTCAACCACCTATTTTTTATTGGCATATTGATTTACTGTGTTAATCGTTGAAATAAATAGGAGTGTTGTCTGAATTTATCAGAAAAATCGAGAGAATTCGCAATACGATATTGATTACATGGGCATCCTTTGAACTTTTTATTGCATGGCATAATTTTTATTCAGTTTCTTTATACATGTAAATTGCGGAAACCGCAAACTATTAGTTTAAACCTACTATTCTATATTCCTCTTCATAACTTGGTTTCCTATTCAATCTATCCTTCCAGTACTTCATCTTGACATTGACATCAAGAAGGTCACAAATCTTTGCATACACAAATTGAAATATCCATTAAAATATATTTTATTCATATCATTCAATTTGTCTCCATGTTACAATATTAATATGGACTATGAAATATATATGATGATAATATCCAGTAGTATTTAGATGTTCTATAGAATTTTTTATTTAAAGGTAAACTCTGGAGTATTCGAAACAAGAACAGAATGGGACAGATCCGATTGATATAATTTAAAGTATTTGATATTGTATGCGTAAATTAAGTGTGCACCATACACATAATTTAATAATTGAGTATTTTTAAATTAATTTTATCGCATTTCTATTCAGGTAAGACTGGTTGTCTTCCTACTGGTGTTTACTGTAGCTATACGATGAGGGATACTGTTCCCCTCACCCGAGAGCTGTTAGAGGCGTCCCGCGCGGCTTTGGTAGGATTAAGTATTTGACATAGAAGCAACCAGTTACCAAATTTCACCAAAAGGAAGTGGGATGAAGTTTTTAAACATGCGTTTACATTAATCGATATTGCTTATGTTCAGGATATCCCTGTGTGTGTGCAGCACATGGAAAGATGACTAAGGAAGGGCGGCGCCACTCACCGTCCTCTGTCCCAGGTTCCTCACGTGGCAGTGCAGGAAGGCCGTGGCCCCCAGCTGGGCGCTCACGTTGGACGAGGCCTCGTTGGCAAACGAGGGGGGCAGCGATCCTCCGCCCGACCCCCTGCCCCCGGCCCCCACTGAGGGCGGTGGAGGCGGGGCGACGTACGGCTCCCCCGAGCCCCCCGCGGGGCCTACGCCGCCTCCCGGGGCCGAGTGCTCCCCGCCGTCGGAGCCGCCACCCTCCCCGGTCCCTGCACCTCCGCCCGCCTCCTCCTCCTCGTCCACCCAAGGACTCTGCCACGGGTAGCTGCTCAGGCGGTCGTGGTTGCCGTCGGCGTCCAAGTCATCGACCGCCCCGAGGTCCAGGTCGTCCAGGGAACCTGCTGGTGGGGACAACACAAGCGGATGAGAGGGAGAAAGGTAAATCACGTATGTTGGCGCTCGGAGGGTGCATTTTATTGCACGAAAAACCCTCTCCACCGTTCAATATGCGTCATTGCAATTGCTGTACGTAGACCTTGAGGAAGCCTAGGATAACCCGAGTGGTGGTGTAGAATCGCCTCCGAATAGTAAAGACCTGTCGTCACAGAGGAGATTTTATGGTCTGGCAGATATCACCAACCTGCATTCACACAATGGATGGCTGGCGATAGCTTCTTTTTCCTCGCCTTCGAATTAATATTTAAATCAAACCATTGGATTCACGATACCGTCCTATTCTTTTGTGCAAACACAACTTTAGTGCTTTTGTGTCAATTGTGGCATAATTTCGGGGCGTCGATTTTCTCGATGGGCACTCCATGATGTACGTCGATCCAAAAACCTACCTTAACCGATAGATTACCTAATAATAATAATTATATATATATATATATATATATATTTGCATACATATAATTACGATCAAAATTCAGTTTGAATGAACATACTTTTAAATAGAAATTTAAACTTTGTTCAAATAGTAAATTGGATAAAATATTTGAACATGGTACAAAAACATACAAAATAGATCCTTATTAATGACAAGGTCGTAGCTGATTTTGATTTAAAGGCTGTGATAGATTGCATCCCAAGACATTTGGCCCATTTCATTCATTATAAGTTTCTTCGTCAAGAGGAAAAACAACATTTAGCGACCAATGAAAATATTCGAAAAATTTGAATGCATTCGCTAAAAAAGTACTATTATGATTGCATTTCATTTTCGAATATAATGACGAATGTTATCATCGAAATACTAAAACCTGCGAAAACCTTGGATGCACAGTACTACGCAACGTCATATTAATGCTCACCGCCATTATTCCGACGATCAGCTGGACACAGCAATACTCCAACCTTCAACACCTTTAATCAATGCTGACTTCTTCTCTAACAGATAGGCCCTTATCCAACCTTTTATTTCTGCTTGCCTTACACTTAGTCGGCTTAGTTTGCCCCTCACCTCTTCTTACTCTTCTGTTAGTTATCTTCCCAAAACATCCAATATGAGTTCTTAGAAACTGCGGATGATGTTGCGACCGTAACATTTTTGACGGAGTCATCCGCTAATATACATTATAATACAACAATATTCCGGTCAATGCCAATGAATTCCACACTTAGAAAATGTTGCATTGAAATTCATTATGACTGAAAGTCCACCATGTCTCGTTAGGCATCGGTTTCATCTATTCGCGAATTAGCTTCGTTCTGTATTCTCCAACTCTTCTGTGTTTATTCTAATCTTCTTTTCTTATGTTGTCAGTCTCTGTTTGATCTCTATCATTTTAGCTTCGAAGAATAATATCCTTCTTCAGGTCTGTGTTTCGAATTTTATAAGACTTTGTTCACGCATTGTTTCCTAGTTTGTAAAATGTCCTATTTTGAGCAAATTAGTTACTACTGCACTTTGGGAGGGATAATTGCATTAAAAAATTCAGCGTGCACATTGATAACGTCAACAGTAAAATTTTACGCGTAGATGAAACTCGTTACAATTTTCAACAAAATATTAATTAAAAATATCTCAAGAGTATTATTCTAACACTGAATGAATGAGAGATATATTATTTTAATTAAATAAAAGGATACCAGCTATCGCATAAAGAAATCCTTTATCGATCTTTGCATATCGCTATACATTTATAATAAAAAACAATTAAAACTTCGGGATTTAGAAATAAAAAAGTTCTTATCGCTGTCAATAGAATTAAACACTAAAGAAAGTTGGGGATCAATGTTGAGTCCCGACGCAATGTCTTAAAAAACTTTGATTATCAGTTAAAAACCACATTCAAATATATCCTGTTGTAAACTTTTGTAGATACTAAAATAAAATTAGCTCTCGTAAGGTCTTCACAAGGCTTTAGCTTTCTTGTGGGACAGTGTTCCTTCGAAACAAATACAATAGGCGACGGGAAATATTACCACCAAAGGTTCGAGTAACGATAGATAAACGTTAAAAATAGGTTTTGCTTGGAGAAAAAAAGTCTGTTGAAAAAATGGGATCCAAAGGCTCGTTGGGACCAAATTCCACGTGGTAGATCAAATGGTATCCTAGCCCATCCCATCCAGTTGCCGTCATTACTTCCATTTAATGATATTTCATTAAAACCCCGGTACATCGCCAAGAATGGGCGTGCCCAGCAAATCGGTTTTTACGGGCCACGTGCATCTGACCCATCCATCTGCCACCGACGCCTCGACGAGGCGCAGCACCGAAAGCAAGCAAGGGCGAGCCGCATCCCAGTGGGGCACCAATCAGTCGCGGGACCGGCCGCCCATTCATTGCGAGCGCGGGATAGGATCCCTGGGGCGGATATAATGGCAAAAAAGCAATAGGAAGGGGAATAGGAAGGGGTTGTCGCTGCAGCGACACTTCCCTCGTATTTCCTGCGGTGTTGACCCAGTAGTTCCCTCCCCCACTTTCCGAGTGTCCGTCGCCATTCTGACCAGTAATCAAATCTACAGAAAAGGGTAATTCATCTAGAAATAATACTGCCCTGAAACTGTGCAGGCGCAAGGTGATTTCCGTCTCAGCAACACGCCTAAACAAATCCTCCTTACTCATGCCATCATATACTCTGAGCTTCTATTCCCCGCTTTCTGCTGTGCCCAAACGTCAAACTAGATAGATGTTAGTGATTGCGATTTTCCAAGAAAAAATTAGTAACGATTCATCCTAACATGGGAAAAAGAGAATATAAAACACTAATAAATTGCGATTCGTTTTCAATTTGAATATGCATTCATTTTTACCAGCTGTTTTTTAACTGACGTTTTCGATTAGGTAATAAAACTTGTATAAACTGTCCGCCTACACCAAAAATGTATCTCAACACTTAAAAATGAGAAACGTACTGCGATAATGGCGTCAAAATGATTATATAGTTCAATAGAAAAAATAATTGAACTACTCGTATTACTTCAAAAAATATTACTTTCCTAGGAAATTTTCGATATTTCCTGTTAAATTCCACAAAAAATCAATCCGAAATTAAAGTTTTTTATTGCTTTGTTAAGAATACAAAGAATATTTTCATTTTTGAGCTTTGATGTTAAGTATGCCCATTATTTTAAGTTTTGATATTATCTTTTCTTAATTAAGTTACTGATATTCCCCAATCCGAGAAAAACATTTAAGTGTTCGATTGAAACACTTTTAATAGATTTCGCCACCAATGCTCACAAAGGGACGTTGTTTTGGGAATTTTCAAATATTCATTTGCTTCTTCTGATTAAATACAAAGTTAATAGTAAGCATGTTAAGTTTATGGCATCTTTTCATTTGTAACTAACAAGGATGTATTTATCTAGATGCAAAGTACAATCTATCTGAATAAAAAGGTACACGCGAAGCTGATAACTTATACGAGGGAAATAGGTCTGTTCTCAAGGAGTGGACTACCAATTCTAGAGCGAAGTAAATATCACGCTCGTACGTTTACAAGCAAGAGCAATCAAAGTTCCCAGCGCTTTCCACTGACCAGTATCCTATCAAAGACTTCGTTCCTATGTGCAAGAACCCATGCGTAATTTTCCACCGTCGGCTTAACCGTTAGCTAGCACCTGATTTCGCCAGCCTCACAAGGGCTCCGCGAACACACTATTCCCAAAACCAATTCACACAACTGCTTCAAAGCAAGTCGCTCGAAAGCACATCAGCACTGAGTAGGCATTCTTTGATTTGAGATTGAAAATTTACGTATCATTTTCAGACCTTCCGTAAAATAAATTCATGTCATTCTGTAATGTGAAGCGGCTAAAATTTACAGAATGGCTGGTTAATAAAAGAAAAATGACCTATTTCATCAATACACACGAAAAGAATATCATGCACACATATAGGCCCAAATGGTTCTAACTTGAAAAACTTGACGAAAGTAACAGATTTGGTAAATATGTCTAGACAAAAACTGAACAGATACAGGAAGGCTGAAGACATTTTCCATCAAACTAACTATGAAATTTTGTTATTCCCGAGACAAAAATTGACTGGTTATTTTCAATGAATTATCAATAATATTTCATGGTCACATGCTCAAAATGGCAATGTAACTAAGCGAGCACTTATATTTCTTAGTTTCGCCATGGAAAATTCGACACCTAATTTCCAAATTTAATTGAAGGCACCGGAAAAAAATCAAGAACAGAATTTGCTCAGATAACTCCACAAATAGAACAAGAGCATAGGTGATCTACGAGACGGCAGCTTAGCGGAAGGAAACTGAAAAATTCGAATGAACGTCGGAATGGCAGATCCGAACGGGAGATCACGTTTCCAAAGGTGCAAAAGTAACGTGCTGAACAAACGCCCAAGTGATATTTTGACCCAGTTTCCACTCCACCGTCACGTTTTGTTTCACGTAGTAGTCACCGTCGTTACTGCCATGCATTTTCACGCAATAAATCACTGGCGTAGCCGTGATGCCCTCTAAGTGCTTACCTCTCGCTTGCCGCTGTTCCCGCGATATCGAAAATACTTCGATGCCCTTCCCTCCTCGTGCCCTCTCACAGCTACACCCTCCGCCCAATCTTCAGGGTCCGCTCCTTATTGGAAGCACCGGCACAGGAAGTATCAGACCGAGAGAAGTCCATAAATTTCGGCACCGTCCCCCCCTTCCGGAGCCCACATGACAGACCAAGAGAGCAGTTCTAAACACGCTCCCTGGCAGTCGCGAACTTTCTTTCCTCACTCCTCCACATCTGATATCTTTTGTTCACACGCTATTTTCCTTTAAATCATATTTTCCGACCGTTCGAAAAAGTTATTGTCAGAGTTAAAAGAAAGATACCGTAATGCAAATAACCCATGGAACGCATAATGATTTTTCATTTTATTCGTCCCTAGACCTTCAGAAAGTTACTTTCCAAATTTTCCCTCTATACTTCCCTCTATACACCATTTCCCTTTAATGTTGTGTCATTGTTCCTAAAGCCGTGATGCTCAGCCACGCGGAGGGAATTTTTTTCTAGATACATTTTTCCACGATTCCAAAAGTTCCATGAAAACTGGATTTACAAGTTGGAGAAGCACACATTCTGGCATCAAATTATAATCCCTATTGAGAGAAATAAAGTATTAGCAAAATGCAATTGGCTCAGGACGAATCGAGTTTGTAGAATACGATTTGTATGTAAATATTAAAATTCTAAGTAAAGCTTTGCAATTTATTTGTGATCAGGATATGTGTTTTGACTCTTAAATTTCATGTCATCAAATTTGCACTAACAATTAGGTTAACTATGCAAATGACGTTTGATCGCCCATAAACGCAGAATACACTAAACACACTTGAAGATGACCATTTAAGGTCGAAACACTTTTAATTTTAAATAATAAGCGTGAAATTTTACTGAATAGTTTCACCTCGCAACGTGTGTTAATCACAGGTCCCGAGGAAATATCCATCAACTCGTTCACTGCAAAGACGACAGTCCACATTGGATTAGTTTAATATCAACTCACTTTATTCCCTCTCTTCATCCCATTTCATAAAGCGACAGTCAATCTAGATATCATAATGTGCATTTTTCATATGTTTATGGTAACGATTTCAAGGCTTTGGTATCCCTGTGATCTCACACAGATACCATATTTATGAGTACGAAATGTTTCTAACAACCTTTAAAGTATCCTTCGGTCATTTTCCTGTATTAATCATCATGCAATTTCCGAACGTATACGTGATATAATATAGTATATTCAATGTACTCGTTTCTCATACACTATTAGTTAGCAGAGTGAAGGTATCGATGTGTTAAACGGAAGTCGTGCAAATGACGTAAAGTAAATTCTGCGTTCAAAGTAACCCTACCGCTACGTAACATGGTCATCAGCATCCTCTGAAGTGAGTGGCGAAATATGCTTCAATCTGAAATCTTGACACATTCCGCTGTCAGCTTAAAAAGGGCGTCGATTCCATCTTTTAAAGCCAATTCGATTGCTTGAATGATAGGTAGGCATAAGTATTTTTTCCTTCCGGCAGAGAACATATTTCTCATCTATCTCCTTCCTTCTACGCCATAACATTTCTCTCTCTTTCACTCTCACCACGACCCCAGTGTATCATAAAGATCGTACTATAACCCTTTTCTCACTCACTCTCTCTGTCCAACACTTTTTCCTTTTTATTCCATCCATCTTTGCCTCTCATTTCCTTACCAATTCTTTCAGCAAATGCCATTCCATTCTGTTATAAGAAAAAAAAATACAGTCGCGGAGTAGGACTTTTTTTAAAGCATATTTTCCCACCATTCCTCAAACCTTCCTGAATTTGGGGACGTGAATTTTATATTGACAATCGATAACGGAATGTACGTGCTCGCGCTACAAAGGAGGGCATAAAGATATGGGCTTTCATTGCAAGAATTTTATGAAAAATACTCTGTAAAAGTCTTCTTTCGGGGACGGAACGTAGTTGCGGTTTAGGAAACAATATTTCCAAGCCAAGATGATTGACAATTGTTCATTTGGGGACAATTAATATAATCGAGTGTGTTTCCCTGCAAATAGAGTTCCACGAGGAACGTAAATTTTAAGAAAACATTTTAATCGTTACATTATTTAATTCGTTACATTTCTATACCCGTTCAGGAATACCAATTAAAGAATGTGATAAACAATTTTAAATTAAATTATGGACGGTATTTTTCTCCAGGCACCAGGTGTCTGTGGTGCGCGAAAGTGTATGTATCTACACAGACATATATAGTATGTACAAAACATATCGGGAAAATTTCGGAAAATAGGTACATTTTAGATTTGCTGCAATGCCTCCAAATTCTTCAAAGTACATCCTTTGAGCGTCGACACATTTCTATCAGCGGTTTTTTTTAAACTCAAAGGCTCCCTGGTAGGCTGATTCCGCAAGGTCCTTAAGGGTACGCGTGCAAGCTTCATTGACGACACTTTGGGTCGCATGGTGATGACCTATGAGAGGGTATTTCACTAATGGGAACAGGAAATAGTCTGCTTGTGCCAAGTCGGGACTGTGAGGCAGTTTGCGAATTGTCGCGTTATCATTGCAGAAGGTCGCAAATTGCAAGTAGATACTAGTCTCTTGATCATCCGTCAAGACATTTGGGACGAGTTTAGTATACATATTTCGCATCGCCAAATTTTCAGTGATAATGGTGTGCGCACTGTCATTTTATCAATGCCAACATAGATATGCTATCGTGCGCACACTTAACCGACGTTTTCTGTTCAGCATTTCACGCACACGTCAGGAAAAAATTTCTACCGATACCTGTTATACAAACCTTGTACTTCCATACACACCAGGAGAGTTATAAAGATAGTAATTTTTTCATGAACAAAACTGAAAGTCATATACGTTTTCCAGGATATCCTTCTAAAAATAAACTGTTTTTATTTAATTGATCTAATAAACCTCCCTCTCCAAGGAATACATTTAATTGACCATAAGATTGGCTGACATCTGATGCCGTTTTAGTGAAAATTATTCCAACCATTATTACTGAGATAATACAGAGGTCACAGTGGGCGATCTGCCGGACAAGAAAAACAAATTACTAAAACCAAGAATATACACTTTACCCTGTTGTAATAAAAATATGGTCTGCTCAGTGCGTGCATTTAACTAAATATTCGTAATATATGTATATATATATGTATATATATATATATATATATATATATATGTATATATATATATATATATATATATATATATATATATATATTCATTCAAATTGAAATAGAGATAAGGAAAATGGTAAAGGAACACATATAAAGGACAAACACAACAGAGGTGGGGATGGCGGATGTGAGCAGATCACGAATGTAAAAATATTTTCCTCGACCGGGACTTGAACACCGGATCTCTCCACTTGCCGGGCGGATGCTCTAAACCACCTGAGCTATCGAGGAAGAGTACTTTTACATTGAAATCTGCGATCTTATAAAGCATAAGATCGCAGATTTCAATGTAAAAGTACTCTTCCTCGATAGCTCAGGTGTTTTAGAGCATCCGCCCGGCAAGTGGAAAGATCCGGTGTTCAAGTCCCGGTCGAGGAAAATATTTTTACATTCGTGATCTGCTCACATCCGCCATCCCCACCTCTGTTGTGTTTGTCCTTTATATGTGTTCCTTTACCATTTTCCTTATCTCTATTTCAATTTGAATGAATATTTATTCGCCATATGGCGGTATTTCGTGTTTGAATGTGTATTTGGCCAATGTGGCTCGTCTCTTCTTCTGGATATGCGTGCCATGAAACGCACCGTTCCTATCCTTTATGATGTTGTATGCTTGCTAACCTACTGTCCATTCTCCTCTTGTGTTTGTCAATTTCTCCTTTGGTGGGTGTAACAGCTCCCTAACGCCATCTTCTGGGCAATGATTCGGAGCACTTTGGCGCTTTATAAGATCGCAGATTTCAATGTAAAAGTACTCTTCCTCGATAGCTCAGGTGGTTTAGAGCATCCGCCCGGCAAGTGGAGAGATCCGGTGTTCAAGTCCCGGTCGAGGAAAATATTTTTACATTCGTGATCTGCTCACATCCGCCATCCCCACCTCTGTTGTGTTTGTCCTTTATATGTGTTCCTTTACCATTTTCCTTATCTCTATTTCAATTTGAATGAATATTTATTCGCTATATGGCGGTATTTCGTGTTTGAATGTATGTATATATATATATATATATATATATATATATATATATATATATATATATATATATATATATATATATATATATATATATTACGAATACATATACACATTATAACTCGAAGAGCCACCAAATGGTGAACATATATTTATTCACGTAGATATTGATTTAAAGAAGAGGATGGAAACTCAAAAAAGGCAAACATAGGAAGAGTGAAGAAGGTGGCATCGAGCAGATCACAAGCATGGAAGGGTTTCCTTTATCGAGACTTGAACCACGGATTCACAGTTCCACCTTCCTCACTATTCCTGTGTTTGTCTTTTATGTGCATTTCTAAACCATTTTCTTATATATATGTCAATTAATGAATGCTTAAATAAATATATACATATAAATATATATGCATATAAATATTTATACACATATATCAGTCCTAGCTAATCTTCTGATGAAGATGGAGCTTAATTCTGTCGAAATTACCAAGAATTACGTGTGAGTGTTCCTGTTTTGTGTTCTTATATTGTGTGTTGCTGTCAAAGTTTTATATATATATATATATATATATATATATATATACACAAATATATTACTATTATTATTAGGTAATATACCGGTTAAGGTAGGTTTTTGGATGGACACAACTATCAAATAAACATTTTTAATTACAAACAAAACCCAATCCAGCAACCTAATCTACATCAGGTCCCTCTTCATCTCTGTGTACTTCTTTCCTCTCTTCATCCCGTCCAACATCCCTATCCTGTTCCTGCCCTTTCCTTGCTTGCCCAACATTCTCCCCTCTATTACCTTCCTCAACATTCCACTACCGCTCAATATGCCTTTCATCCGTTATTCCTGCCTCCATAGGATTTCTGTCAACAAACCCCTCTCCTTACCCACCATCTCCAGCATTTCCTCATTTGTTTTCCTTTCGGTCCATTTCACCTTCTCCATTGTTCTCCATACCCACGTTTCAAAAGCCTCCAATCTACGTCTATCCTCCTGCTTCAGTGACCACGTTTCCGCGCCGTACATAGCTACGCTCCATATAAGAGTTTTTACGGGTCTTGTCATAACATCCCTACTCAACGTCCCCATCATCAACTCCCTCCTCCTTGAGAAAGCCTCCTTGCCTAGCGCAATTCTTCTCCTTACGTCCCTACCACTTTGACCGTATTGGTCCGAAACTCTTCCGAGATATATAAACTGCTCTACCTGCTCTATTCTTTCCCCTCCTATTTTAATGTTTAGCTTAGCCTTTTTCTTACTGGAAAATCGCATAACTTTTAATTTATTAATCTACATATACATAAATCCCCTGCGAGCCACCAAAAAGGTGTGTTAATATTGATTCTAAACCCATATCTATGGCACTAAACTTCCAATTCACTCAGCAATGCTTGCAACCCCTTGGCTGACTGAGCAACTAATGCTTGGTCATTAGCAAACCTAACCGATATTACGAATTCCCCTCCGACTTTCATTCCTTCCTCCAGTTCTCCCCATGCCTCTTTAATCATTTCCTCCACATATACGTTCAACAGCACCGGTTCAACAGCACCGGGCAACCCTGCCTTACACCTCTTCCTAACACTGCCCATCCGAACTCTCCGTTACCCACTCGCACCTGAGCAGTCTGAGACATGTACAGGTTGCAGATCAGTCTCCTGTCCCTTCAATCCATTCCTATCCTCTGCAATACACACATTAATTTTTCCCAATTCACTCAATCAAACGCTTTTTCAAAATCTAAAAAACAGGCAAAAACGTCTTGATTGTATTCTATATTTCTTTCAATTAGTGATCTCATTACTGCAATGGCACCACGCGACTCTTCTTTAATCTCTACGAGTAAAATTCTATCAGTTGCTTGCTATATGTTGACTACGCTTCTTCCTACCCCTTTATTTAATATTACGGCAACCCCTCGTTGGCTCTCGTCCCCGCCGCTGTATATCACTCTATAATTGTCACTCCAGTAATCCCCGCTATCCTTCCATCTCACCTCGCAGATACCTAAAACATCTACATTACCTCTTTCTATTTCCCGCTTAATATTTTCTATTTTGCCTGTCCTTCACATTGTCCTGACGTTCCATGTTCCTATATTAACTACTTTCGTCTTCTTCTGCGTCTTCTGTCCTGCTGCTGTCATTTCTCCCCCGCAATGATTTCTTGGGATAACGACCGCCGAAGCCTTGCCTCCCCCGCTGCCGGGCACGACACACGGCCCCTTGGGCCGAGTCCCGCAGTTGCCAATACTCATATTCTCTATAGTGCCCATCATTACATTCTTGGGAATGATAATTGAGGTGGTTTTTCCGTTGCCTTCTTCAATAGTGTTTTTAACGTGACACCATCGCTTAATGGCCGCCCCACTGGGGTCAGACGCTTTTGCAGCCGCCTCACTGTGGAACAGACGCTGCGTGAACTACCTTTCTTCTGGCTCCTAACCTTCCACCTATCTGGCATGGGTGACCCCACCAGGACCAATTATTATTACTCCCGCCAGCACAGCTCTAGGGGTCATCGGAACACACAAGCCCTTCCACCAGGACAAGGGTGTAGTCCATGGGAGTGATACATATATATACATACATGAAAAAATAAAAATTATATTCATATAATTTTTTTTTCGCGATATTATTTTATACCCACCGAAAATGTTACGATACAGCTCATTGACATAAATCATCTATGAACAAATATTCCTTATTCAATTAGGTGTTATTCTGCTAAAAATTAATATTGATTTGACAGTCTTCCTACAGTAAAGATAGGATTTCAAATAAAATAGATGACCTTTATGGAATGTAACCCTCCATATTTTACTGGAATTTCCTGCCATGGGAAAAAAATAAACCGAAGCAAAGCTTCCGCTTCCACGCCCGTGTCCTCGGCCTCTTCTGCTCAAACTTCAAATCCGTCCTTATAAATTGCCCCACTTTCCCGCGAGAGGACGTACAGCTTCAATGACCCATGAATCAATCATTGCCCCTTCCTCAGACAAGACTCCTCCCCTTACTGAATTTGGAGGGAGAGGGCCTTTTCCTTGATATGAGTGAGATGCCAATTTTTTGCTATTCATCTTCGGATCCCTTTCACGACTGGCTTTCATCCACGGCTTTTGCCATCACGACATAAAATTTTGAGAGATGCCCAGAATAAGGTTCACCTTCCAGCTATCTTGTCTCCACCAAATGTGACTGTCCTTAGTATAAAAAATAATAGCCCATTGATTTCCCTGAAAACACAACGTAATGGGTCAAATGATACATACAATAAAGATTATCGAAGTAGGATAAGAACCATCGAGTTTGATATATTATATGTGTCGTAAGCAAATCATAGACAAAGAACTTTTTTTAATGTTTACTAATTTGTCCTTCTTCAGTTTAGATTCAACCTACTTTTTAACACTACAGTTCCCAGCAAAAGATATAAATTTTTAACTCTATTAAATTACAACGTTAATTACTCAGCTGAATCAATATTCTGTGAGATACGGAAGCCAAATATTTTAATTGGCGCGAAGAGGATTTCCCGATACGCTGGGAATCCATACGGATCGAGTACAATTTCATGAATTGAATCGGTTCACATATGTATGCAGTTTTAAACCATGGCCGTATTAATTAATTTTTAATAATTTAATGATTTACACCTTTAACTGGAGATGAGCATTATTTTGTCTCCAGAGCATTATGTTTACTGTTATCATCCAAAAGTCACGAGAATAATCCTTATGGTCTCATATGAAAAAGTTAATTGATAATTTTAATATTTTTTTTTACTTTTTTCAATTGTATCCCATATAAACTCGATAAAAAGGTTTATTTTCAAATTAGAGATGAGTGTGGAAAGCAAAAAGAAAGCTTCAAGGAGACAAACGCTAATGTTAATGAAAGACATTGCTCATCAGAGCCAGTATTTTTCAGATTGTCGGTGGATAATCACGAAGTAGTTGAGAACACTTTAGTATACAGTAACCGTAATGCACCATTAACGGTATCCTTTGATGCATACATGTATAATATCAATGTATTTATCTACAATAGAATTGACGCTCTACGAATATAAAATAGGTATTAGGAGTAGTCAAAGCAGTCTTACGATGAGCAATAAAAAGTCAATGGAAATTCCGATGATGAGAAGGGATAGGCTCATCGAAGCCTAAAAGACACGAATACAATCGTCGGGAGTAGAATGAACGAGAAAAACAACAAACAAAGGTCCCGAACGGGATGTATGAAATCAATATTGATGGATTCCAAGGAACAAACAAATATAGACGAGGAGAGGTTAACGGATAGGAATAATTGATGGGAGCAGTTGAATCTAAGGATTAACGACAAAATGATGACAATGAGGAACAAACTACATGCATCCAAGAAATATCGGTGCGAACTTGATTGCTTATATTTAACTCCTTAAGCATAATAGAAGGTCCTATTCAATAGTTTATTCAAAAAACACCTTAGATAATTTAAAAATATAGGTTAAAAGGGCATATATTGTTTGCCTACGAGTGATCCTGACTAAATTAGGAAAATTCCGAATGAAATATCGCAAATATAGCAAACCAACAAAGTAATTCATGTAATACCAACTTTAGGTACGATTAAAAAATATGATGTTAAACTGGTAATGTTGTAACATAAGCGATGCAAAAATTTAAATAAAACAACAAAATGGTTAAGCAAGAAGGACCTAAAATCAATAATGTTTTTAAAACCTTTAGCCAGCATTTAAAAAGACCCGAATTACCTGGAAAACCCATCTTTTACGAGAAAATATGCTCTTAAATAAGGATTTTTAATTTCAAGAGCACACTCTGTCAACCAAGAGGAAACAAAGAGTCAACGAAATACTAAGTTCCTTTCTCAAATATAGAAACAGCGAGAACATTAGATATTGAACATTAAATATTCCTACGTGTACGGCCAAATTTTCACTGGTGGACTTTATGTTTCAATATCAGAACTATTGGAAGATCGATTCTCCAGTCGACTTAAAGTTAAAAATACGAATGCTGCCATGTTAAAACCGTAAATCAGTTGATTAGTTGGTTAATAAATTTGATATGATAAAGTTCTTGTCATAGTCCCATTTCCTATCATAAAATCCGATAAATGCTCCTATAAGGTCAAAAGGCAGGAGCCAGACTAAGAGAAGGTCGTACAGAGACTGCTTTTCAGTAATTCAGGCGGCTGCAAATGAATATGACCCCGACAGGGTGGCTATTTGAGTGATGATGTCCAATTAGGAACACTATTGAGGAAGGCAACGCAAAACCAATTCCATTACATGGGTCGAGAAAATTTAGTGATCACAATTACATGCATATGTTCTGACAACTATGGGACACAGAAAGCTGGGCCGTGTGTCGTGTCCGGCAAAGGGAGAGGTAAGTAAAACCAACAGCAGCCAATAAGAAACAAAACATCACCTAATCAGTTAGAATAAAGGCTAAAAATAAAGCGGAAGTGAAAGGAAAGAGGGAATTACTTTAGTGATAGTTATTGAACTATATAGAAGATTGTAAGAGAGAAAGACGGCAATAGCAATGCAAGTTTTGTAGTAGTTTGGCAGAAGGTTAACAAAAAGCGTAATAAATATAAAACAGGTGAAACATAAAATATAATTAGAAAAATTAAAGCTAAAACAAGTAATTTGGTCAATATACACGTCTTTATGACATGCAAGTATTCGTGTGAATGAAATATCAAACAGGGTGTATGCGATGCAAGAGAAAATAATTGCGGGTGTTCACTTGGAGAAATAATTATTTGGAACTGGAATAGATTGCCGGGTGGAGGGAGAGACGGCAGTGAGATGGGGCGTTGCGGCTTAGGGAATGACCGTGAGGAAGAATCAGAAGAGTTTTGAAGCGGAAATTGTTTAATCATAGCAAACACCAGGTTTAAACATCACAGCGGTCGTAGATATACGTGGAAAGTGCTCGAAGATTCAGAGATTTATCAAAAAAAATATATTATCGTCAGGTGGAGATTCAAGAACAGCATTTAATTTGCAATTAATTTTTTTTCTGTAGCGGATGCGGATTCTGATTATAATTTAGCATCAAATTAAGTAAGACGTTAGGAGGATAGAACGGGGAACGCGGAGGAAGAAAATTCTATGCAGAAGCATTAACTGGGACGAAAGGAGAGGAGTAGCAGGCGGCTCTAAAGAATACTATATTATGAATGCTTAAAGAGAAAATGAGTAAAAAAGAAAGAAAAAAATGGAAATATATCAAAAAGGGATATCGGAATGTGGCAAATGAAACGATAGAAGGATAAGTTAGAAAAGAACAAGGAAACATTGGCATGCATACGAGATAATAAGATATGTATGCGAAATGGAAAACCAAATCAGGAGGAAGGAAATACAAATAAATAATTAATAGTAAACAGGGGTTGGAGACTAAAAGTACGAAAGAAGCTTGATGGAAGACGCAGTGCGAGGAATCGGACGAATCACGATGTATGGGAGAAATATGCTCACTGAAGAGAATGCTGAACGTACTCTCCGGAGCTAACAAAGGAAAATATGTGTCCAATTTCATGTACGAAGTAGTTTTTGAGTAATATTGAAAGCCAAAAAAGTTAAACAGAAATTTAAAAAAATATATAAAAGATTTATATTATATGGTAGTGTGTATTATGCCAGCAAGAATAGACATAGAAAGAGAATTTAAATATGTGGCGAGCTTAAAGCCAAGCATATATGATTAGGAGATAAAAAGGACATTTAGCAAATTGAACTGAAAAAAGACCATAAAGACATTATATTCCCGTGAAACTTCTTAACGGTGGATTAAACTGGGAGGAAAGAAACTGTATCGTATATTTCGTAGATTTAATTAGGGAAGATATTCGCCGAAGGATTTCGTCGGCTAATTCTTAGTTTCGTCCCAAAAAAGAAAAAGGAAGCCTTATCTGAGAAATATAAAACAATAAATTTGGTTTGGCAAGTAGCATTAGGGATAATTAGAGTTATCAATAAGAGGATGGAAAGTAGGGCAAATGATTACTTGCGGGATGATAAGTTTTGGTTCACGAAGGACAGAGAGGCACGAATGATACCACAGCAGTGAGTTTATTCGTAAAGAGAATAATGAAATAAAATCGGTACGTATTTCCTTGTTCCTAATTTGGAGAATGCTTTCATTTTGGAGAGTTTATTAGACACAATTTACATTAGGGATGGTTGGAGTAGATGGTAGGAGTAAATTTTAGAAATGGGTTGTTCAAGACTCAGATTGCTCAGGTGCATGAGGTGCAAAGATATCCGGTGCCCTGGGTTGGTAGGATCATCATTAGCAATAAGACAGGAGTTCCCATTACAACTTTGGCTTTCAAATGTGTAATATTACCAAATATTAATTGAGGCGAGGATAATACCGGCAACAGGAATCGAATTCCTAATCTACACTAAACGTAGGTTCTCATTGATCAAAATTAAATTAATCAGTCATCCAAGGGAGTACAATCATTGAGGAGTTCAATAGAAATCTTAAGTAATAGGCATGGGATGTGATTCAAAGTTAGCAAAACAATAGTATCGAGGATTTAAAGGATGTGGGTTGCTAAGTTAAAGTTGAAAATTGGTGGGTAAAAATTAAGACAGGCGGATAATTTAACATTAATTGGCAGGTTTATGGACCAAGATATTATAGAAGTTGGGACATGAGGAAGAATCACTTTAGATAAAAGAAAGTTTATCAAAAAGATTTGATTACAGGAACATTGAGAAATTGTGCTCACAAAAGACTAACCATCTTGCTTCAACGACAATTATTCCGCGCCATATAAAATAGCTATTCATGATTAGTGCATAAAAACCGAAGTTTTCAACCCAAAGGTCGGTTTGATAGCTGAGGGTAGAGTTCACTTTGTACTTTATGACAAATTCACAATTCAGATTAGGGGGATCCTTAGCAAGGCCCTTTCCCTGTGCTGCCCATGGTTTCTAAGGAAGATCTGGTATCCGAAAGATCACACAACTTGGTAAAGCTGAGGGCGTCCAGAGGCTTGCGGGTGAATCGAATCCGGACCCTCCGATAATCAGGTCAACGCTCTACCCCAGGACTACTACGCCCGAAATGTGTATATCGGAGGCCTTTGAAATATGTGTGTGAAGACGGAAAACGCTAAACGGATAGAAAGGATAACCGAAGACGTTTTAGGCATAAATAATGGAGTAAGTAAGTGGGTTATTGGAAGAAATTCATAAGAGGCTGAATAGACGGATGCTGAGTACATTTATTAGCGATATACTGCCGAATTTGTGAAAGAGGGGAGGAAGATTGTAGGCAATCGAGGTGGGGGAGGAAGAGGATCCACATGTTGGAGGGTATGAAGAGAGGTAAAAACTATGTAGAATTGAAGACCAGTCCAATTTTAAATTCTGTTTGTTGCGTCAGTTTGTATCTCATAGACGAAGCTAAGTAATTTATTAATATTTACGCAGTGTCCATCCAACAGCAGAAGGTCAGTTAAGAATTAAATTGTTTGATTGAACGATGCAGTCTCGGCGTCTATATCATTGGTTGGATTGCATCCACGCGTCAGCCTAAGCTATTTGAAATATGTTTAGTTCACCAAAACCTATTGCTTCTGCAGAGTGAAAATTCTTCACAGAAAAGTATACAAGTGGTAAGCACGTAGGCAGTCTTGCACAGTTATAATAGAGTATAGTAGAATTTTACATGGTGCATCTACGTGTATGTCAGAGAATGGAGAGGGTGCAAACACATTTTGCAATGAATTTTTCGAGACAATTGCGACATCAAGTTGGGATTCACGGAATCCGCCGCAACCACACATACCTAAGGTTCAATTATTTTTTCCCAACATGTGAATGTCTTTAAACGAAAATTTCAATATTCCTAATGATGCCTTCTTTCTTTGAAATTGACTGTACACCTCTCCGTGGTATTTGGTTCGTTCAAAAATTCCTTTAAAAATCTTGGATATGGCTCTCGTAATAACGGAAAAAGTTCACTTTTAGTAAGCCTTATCACTACCGAAAATCCTGTTAAAGTCCCAGCTATGCTTTTCAGGTAGTTTCATTTTCATAGTCGATTGAAGGAACAAAATTTTTTGTGTGCATAGAAAAATGGAAAATATCAGTTTAGTGTTGTGATTAAACACTTCCATTTAAATGCCTGAACACCAACAGAAATTAAAGCCGAATTGGCTAAAGTTCATGGCACATCTGCTCTTGTGTTATCAACTGTTCTCGTACACCCCAGAGATAAAGGAACAGTCGATACGCTGGGTTTCTAAAGTGTCCAAAGAAGGCGATGACGGTGAAATCGACTGGAAAGGTAATGGTCTCGATTTTTTGGGGTGCACGCGAAATAATCTACAACAATTACTTGCGAAAAGAACAAGCGATGAATGGGAAGTATTAGCCGCCATTATTGCAGTTGTTGAGCGAAGTCGAGAAAAATAGTTCTTATTTGGCAAAGAAAGATTTCTCTTCAATTAAGACAATGTACGGGTGAATATCTCCCTAGTTTTGATGGTGAAAATTATGGAATTGAAGTTATAATTATTAAAAAATACGTAGTATTCGCAATATATGACCTCAGATACGTTTCTTTTTTCTAATTATGAAAAAAAGGGCTCGGAGGGAAAAGATTAACGTCGAACTAGGAGGTCATCACCAACAGAGATGCCTATTTTGAGGGCCTTCCGAAATCCAACTTTTGAGACGGCTTCTAAAAGTTGGAAAAAGGCTGGGAAAGGTGCATTAAGTTGAAAAAAGAAAATCGTATGTTGACAAATAAAAAAATCTACCCAAAATATTTTGTTTTATAATTTTTACCTAACGAATCTATTCAATGACTCACGTATTAGCAATCATATCGCTGCACTACAAGGAAAATAGATTCTATATAACCCTCCTGTGGCATCACATAGACCACGACTAACGATCTGTTTAAAGGAAAGAAAGGTTTTATGCAGCGTCGCCTGTTACCTCCATCTTCACTGTAGGCAGATAACATGATTAATCTTTGAACGACAGCCGCTTAAGCCATAAACCTATCAAATTAATTGATGACACCTGTTCTACTAAAATAATGTACGTCATGCTAATAATTTAGCATCAAACTAAATTCTGGCATAATAAATTTTGCTAACAAAATGTATCATCAATATTAATTTAACATTCTCCGTCTTAAAACTACATTGAAAAAAGAAAATTATTGAGAGGAGAATAAAAATTTGATTAATATGTAAATATTAGAAAGCTCTCTTGAAAAAATGTACCATTGAACATATGGAAATATATATGTGAAGCAGCAGGTTTCCTAAAGTGAACTCCTATACAAATATATTATGTATAATAAAGTAATAATATTTACAATTGATTAGATTCAAGCCAAAATCTCTATTCTTTGAATAAAAATCCAATAAGGTAATTAGACTTTTAAATACTTTACGCGGCACCTAGCATTAGGCCTGCATGTTCTCACACGATACGGTTTTATATGTCATTATCATTATAATGCGTCGGTTCACTAACTCCTCGATTAATGCGCTCCTAAATAACTCCTGCATATCCAATTTCAATAGTGTCCCACCAAAAACAGAACTCTTCCAAATCTATCAACTTTCCCAAAAAGTCCTCTCTCGTCCCCAGCATCTCATTATTTCGTTATCTCTTTTGCACCGCCTCTCTCTCATTTTTTCATCCCTAATCAAAAATATCCCTACTTGTTTTCAATCATCTCTGCCCGTCTCCTTTGGCCCATTTAGCTCCACTTTTAGCCACCACCACTTCCATTTCCCATTTCTTTCCCTCTCGAAGCGCGAGCGGTCCCTTCCTCTGCCCACTCAGGCTCCTCACGCGCGACACGCTAACCATAGAATCCAGAGAGCTACGATCCAGGTGGAAAGGATTGGCGGTGTTGTAAAAAGATCCGAGCTGGAGGAATGCATGGAGCACTGGAGTTAGCCGTGTGGAGGGACCGGGCGAGGCCGGGAGAGTGGCTGGTGGCGTTGGGAGTGGTATGGCGAGGTGTGCGCTCAACCTTGGGGAACCGATTTTTCGGCAGCGATGAAGCACGAGGGCGGATCGGAAATTAAAGTTAAGTTAAAGGGTAAAAAATCAGGGTCTTTTCTAGACACACGGATGCAGTGATTTTAAATTTGAAGAGGAGAGAGGATATTAATCAGTTGGCCAAAATGAAATGGAACACCTCATCCAAATGAGTGTAGAATGCCTTCATTGCCCGTTGCAATTTGATGCTACCTGACAAATTGATCTTAAACCACAATGCTATTATAATGATATTGTTTAGGTGGCTTGTATATACGCAAGGATTTGCTTGATTTAAAAATATATATTACTTGGATCCAGACATGAGTGAATTTTTGTGCAAATCGATGAAAAACTTAATTATTAAATGTTAACTTCCTGAAATTATAAATCTTTTTGGTTAGCAAAATTCACTTTTCACCGCATTAACGTACACAGTAAAATGGTGAAAGAAGACACTGGGCTTTTTCACATAAAATTTTATCCATCACCCGCAGATGTTAAGATGTAACGGAACCTAGGTCGTATTAAAACTATTGTATGAGTAAAAGCCAAAGGTCTTCTTTCATTGTGAAGTATTTCCATGTTTTTACGTCAAAAACCGTGGAAAGCAACAAAGTAAAAGTTTTTTATGTGTTTTACCACTCAATATCACGATGGATAGAATATAGGTTTCCCTAATATGTCCATGCATCAGCCTTGACAAGCATCTATGCATTTTAATGCACGTGGTATGTGAACCCGATATGAAAAATATATTGGCCACGTGAATGTAACACATTCAAATTCTTCAATATTTGAAAAAGATAAATGTTATCGGAAAAAATGCACTATTATGCTATCGGAGCACTAATTATGTTAGCATCCGAATAAAATTACGAGGAATGCGACTGCCCAAAGGTGAGAATCAATTGCCTAAATTGTCAATTACAGGTAAGAAATCCGAAGCTTGTTTTAGAAAAAAATAGTAAGAATTAATAGGAGATCCGAAGAAGCAGAACTTCAGAGCTTGGTGCAGGAGATCCGAGGGATGGGAGAAAAGACAAATAAGGAATTGAGTGAGAGAGCGATAGGAATCAAACGAGTTCTGACGATGAAACGACGTAATTTAGACCCATTTCCTTTATCAGACGAATGAAGACCTACAGTTCCTTTTATTGGCAATTTTCGAAGGACCTTCGGGTATTGGTGGAAATAGATTCATGCGTGACTTGGATTGAATATTCTCTAAGGCTTCTCGCCATTCATCGGCTACCCTCCGCATCATATATTAATTTGCCAAGAAGCGCACTCCAGTACTTTTCCGATCTATACCCGATGAGCCATTACGTCTGAAGAGATCGATATCATCTTCGGTTTACCGCGAAATATGATACATAAATCATATCAATGATATCGTAAATATTCTATTAGTCTTGATTTTTAATTGTAGCTCCATCTTAGATATCTTAATAGTGAAGGAAATGCATATTATGATATTGGAAACCTAAATCCTTGGGAAAAATTGCTGTATCAAAAATGCCGACATGATCACTTATCCATGTAATCAATAGGCCATTATAATTTAGCAGAACTACGTACACCAAAACTATAATGGCCTAGTTCAAGAAAAGGGCCCTTTGCGGGAGTGGGAATTTAATTTTTAAGGATAACAAAACTAAACATGGATAGAAAGGAGTGAAATTCTTTAAGAAACGATTTATCGACTTTTGGGATTTTTGATTTACGTTGTCGATTCAAACGAACACTAATAATATCATATTGGTAGCAAACTTTCAATCGATTGTGACAACGCTTCAAAGCTTTTCTCTTACCTGTCACGTACAAAATTACTGAATTAAACGATGGAAACGGAAAGGATATTTGCATCAGATACATTTATTTTAGAAATAAAGAAAACACTATTGTTAAAATTTTAAATCACAACTTGCACCAATTTTAAATGGTGGTAAATAATAATATTTTTGAAGAAAATACAGAATCTTCCAAGTCCCAACACAGGTCAGTGATAGAAATTTGCGAATCTGCTATGGTATTTATTTAAGAATGTATCAAATGACCTCAGAGATAAACAAGGAAGGTTACCTGCTTGGCGATGGTAGTAGTAAGAATAATGCACTTAATTCGTACGTGAAGGATAAGACACTTGAGGAAATGGCCATTTTAGTGTTTTCGCAGCACTTATACGGTGCCATAGCAAATTAACAACAATTCTGGAGGATATTCTTTTTGCGACGAACTTCGTCCTAGTCTTGAGTCACCACTGCAACTGGCAGTAAATCATGCTGCTGGACCATAATTTAACGATTTGAAGCAAGTTTAAATCACGCCTCTCTCGACCTTTTTTCCCGTCCATTTCTCTTCCAAAGATGACAGTAGTTATATGATGACGATGTTTCCATGACCTTTATTATTTCTGTCAGATTAGAACAGACAGTTTTCTATGACTGGGACTATTAAGTCATGAGTTGGAACTTAACGGAAAAGGTGTACGAACATCACTAACTATCCATTTGTTTATTGTAAGTAATAACTATAAACGTCCTATTAACAAAATGAAGCCACGGAAACTGTTAAATTTCAGCAATGAGTCTTAAACTAACAGATCCCAGGTCACATTACGAAAGAATTTCACAAGCAATGAGTTTCTTGGCTCTAATATAGACATGTTCCATTTGGTGGGTACATAAATAGCAGATAATGCTCATAAACTACTATGCTACTATGCTATACTACTACGATAAAAAAAACCACATTCTGATAATTACAGGCACCAAAACGTACGTTTCATGACTATGCAAAACCAAATGACTTTCTCGATCGAATTTTGACGCAAAAGATAATCAAATGGGATCAGTAATTCCCGCAATTGAGAAGGAAAAGTTCTCTCTAAATTTATCTTTTGGGAGTGATGTTATCGTTTCTAGGATTAAAAAGTTTAATAACAGCCAAATATTAGCTCATTTTGAGCTATAATTTTTAACACCGTACACGTGCTGCTATAGTGATACCGTATCGATCACATACAGATGTGTCCAGAAGGTAACTTACGTTGTGAAAAAAATACGAACCTAGTGATAGTACAATGTTTTATTATATACAATGGAAAGACAACTTTATAAACTATTTTTTTCGTGGTTTTCATACAAATTGAGACATTTGTCGAAACGATACACAAGGTTTTCAATTCCGTCTTTTATGAAATATACTACATTACATTTTAACCACTTGTTCACACCAGCATGCAATTCTGCGTCACTGTCAAAGCACTGTGCTGCAAGCCACATCTTGCAAGGGATCTGCAATCCGAAATCGATGATTTTCACGAATTTTTTCATTGATTTTCACCTTCAGTTCATCTGTCACAAGGCCAGGCCGACCACTGCGGTCCTCGTTGTGAACATCGGCGCGGCCACTTTAAAACTGAATGTACCACTCCCTCGCTCTACCTGCACTCATTCCTTCACCGTACACCTCACAAAGTTGCCTATGAATTTCAAATTTTCAGTTTTTTCAAAATACACCTTGTTTGAATACATTTTATACCAATTCCTTAAAACTATTAAAAATAATAATTTTCATTTTATATATCAAAACTCATTATTAGCAGATATTTTCAATGACAGAAAAAATTATTTTTTGTCACGCTGACGGCACTGTGACTAGCGAAGTCAAACTATTTCGAAAACGACCGTAAAAGCAGCATTATTGCGTGGGAGTACACAGAAACCTTTTGTATCAAGTATTGAAAATTAATTGAAATGTTGGTCCATAGTACTCCTTGTACCGAGCATTCCTTGGCAATATGATAGAGATAGTCGACAATGTTGATATTTATTTAAACCGGCAGATAGAATCGGTAGTCATTTAAAAAAATGGAACCATGCACACATATGTCAGCGTACGTTTTTCCCTCCCTCAAAAGCAAGAAACTGCCCAAATGATCTGAGAAAGGCATCTTTTTCAACTGCATTTCCACATAATACATGGGTAAAAAAATTATCATTAAAGACTTAACGTCTATCTCCTTGCTTACGCCCACGTGCCTGTTCTCTTACACCGGGGTACTGAAATCCGCATCCTTGCCTGACTAGGTCAGTGTAATTAACTTTTGCTGTTAAGGGGCACTTACAAGTGATAAAGATTATTCCGCTGTTTTTCGCCGCACATGTACGCTAAAACCACTCGTGTCGCACTTAGTCCAACATTTCCGGCCAAATAATTACAACATCATTCTCGGTAAACGATAAAAACCAACTGAAGGCTGTTAGCGCACCCCACCGTTCCGCCAACACTGGGAGGGAACACTGCGAATGTTTATGTATTTATGCGGTGCAGCTCAGTTTCTTGGTAAGTCATTTCCTAAGAGGTTCGCTGCTCGCGCGAAGCAAAGGGTGGTGAGGGGGAAGGGAGGGATTGGAGGTTAACATTGAGCGAGAATGCTGTGAGAAGGTTGGGAAAGGGGGAAGGGCGGGGGAAGGGAGCGAGGGTGGGCGTGACGAAGGGCTTCGAAATGTTTAACGGACGGGGTTTGGTGACGCGCGAGTAAAAGCCGCTTTAAAAATAATAGTGAGCAGAGAGAGAAGGAAACCCGGGCAGAGGGGATTGTGAGGGGATGAACGCGGGAAGTGGGGCATTAAATATTAATACGTACTTCGCGTCGGAGGTGGAGACAAGACCTCGCGCGAGAGAGAGGGCGAAGGAAAGGTGAAGAGATGAGGACAAAACCGAGAAGGAAACAAGTGTCTCAGCATTGAAAGGGTGTGTCTACGCAACGCACTTCCCCTTCCCCTTTCTCGTGCGTCCAAAATCCCCTCGACCAATGATGATGCATCGGACGCGGCGTTAAAACCGATGGAATTGATCGCAGGGTCGGGGCCACGTGAAGATCTAGGTTTATATGTGAGGGAGGGGGGAGGTGTGTGGGAGGGAGAAATGCCGGCGGGGAGCAAGGGCGTTGAGGGCCGCGGAATAAAACGACCCCTCGCATCCTGCGGAGCACTTCCCGGAGTACTTGATGCATTTTTGATGGCGTGGGAATAGTACTAATACCGGGCCCGACACTCGCCGGGAGGGAGTGGGTCGCGCGGGAGTGAATATGGCCAAGTGCTTCTTCGCATTCCGTGCTCCCGGGAAACAGAAATAAATATAAATTACGGTCCGCCGAACGGAAAAGTTTCGGATTCGTTAATATTCACGGTTTCCTGAAATAGCTGCAGGGATGAAAGATTTTTATAACCCACCAAGACGTGTAATCAACACATTTGAGTTTGCGACACCTGCAAATCTCAATGTATCCCTAGAACAGATACAGAATATCGCCCCTCCAGAAATGTGATCGCAAATCTGTAAAGTATCTTTGCTTCATTTTATTCTTTTGCAGTGATTAGGTTCTTTATCCTGATGTTATTAATTCCATATTACTCCACTCATCGTCGATTGATATTGGTTTTCGTAGCCATCCAACTAACACTCATCCCAAATAATATTGCAGAGGTAAGGTTTTGAAGGACTCAGTTTCTACCTACTGCAGTTTTTATTAGCTCCAACACGAGACTAGCTTTACAGAAATCAATTATACGAGTATCGAGTAGCATAGACTATCGAATCTTGAATTCAACAAAAAAGTTATTTTATAGCTCGATCCGATAATCATTGCCATTAAAAATTTTCTAAAAAAGTTCACAGATTATTGGCACTCAACTGGAGCTTGGAATTAAGTGATGGTGTGCGTTGCGATGCGATTACATAATATTTGGTACGAAGACGGTGGGAGAATGGAGATTTGGAAAGAAATGTCTTTTCAGCGTTAATTACGTTTATTGTAAGATACGTTTCCTTGATATATTAAATTTCAGTGAAAATTACGTATCCTCGATACCTCAAGTAATTATGCAAGTCGAAAGATCCGTGGTTCTGGTCGCGGTCAAGGAAACATTTTTACCATTGTGATCTGCTCGATTCCGCTTTCCCAATTCTTTTCAATTCCTTATATCTACTTTCATTTGAATATTTGTTCGCTGTATGGTAGGTTATCGTGTTTGAGTATACATGTAAAAAACATATATATATATATATATATTATTATTATGTAATCTACCGGTAAAGGTAGGTTTTTAGATGGACACAACTTTCAAATAAACATTTTGCAACTCCAAACAAAACCCAATCCAGCAACCTAATCTACATCAGTTCCCTCTTCATCTCCGTGTACTTCTTTCCTCCCTTCATCCCGCCCAACATCCCTATCCTGTTCCTGCCCTTTCCTCGCTTGCCCAACATTCTCCCCTCTATTACCTTCTTCAACATTCCACTACCGCTCAATACGCCTTTCATCCATTTTTCCTGCCTCCATAGGATTTCTCTCAACAAACCCCGCTCCTCACCCACCCTCCCTAGTACTTCCTCATTTGTTTTGTTTGGCCTTGCTTAGACATCGTCTCCACCCTTTCGCCTGTCGAGCAAAACGTTAGTTTTATCTCGTGAATCTTGAGGTTTTTCTTTATTCTTTTCGAAACTGGTTATATCTTTGCATCCTTTTCTTCTTTAATAGTAAGTGAAATAAGCATCGTGAATTTAATAATCTATGATGCAAAAAAATAATCCAAAGATAAAAGAAAACTGAATTTTAAATACTGCAATAATGAAGGACTGAAGGCATCAATGACATTAAAAACTTTAAAAAATGCGTTTAACTCTCTCTTGTTACGCAGGAATACCCAAATGAAAACCATCAACTTCATTTTTCAAACCATGCAGTTAACTGGCAAAACCTCTGTTTATCCAATCCAATTCATATCTGTTCTCTCCAAATTTCAGCCACTAAATGATGAGGACAGGATTATGGTACTGATAAAACAATGAAAATGCGTGCACATTTACCAGTGTTTTTGTTATCATATAGTCAGAGAGGATTTTTCAAATCAAAATTATACGGATGAATCTCATATCTGCTGAAAAAATATTTTAAACCGAATTGAAAACTTCTTCTGGAAATCAGCATAAATTAATCAATATAAAGATAGATCAGCATCACGTCAAGCTAGCATTAAAAGAAGCTGCTAAACCCTTCAAATATTGCTCAGAGGACAGCATAAAACCAAATTGTGACTTCAGGTACCATAAGTAGACTAGTAGTCAAATAAAAGCGGAAAAACCACGAGAGAAGGGCAAAGGCGCCAGCTAAAAGTTGTTCTCAATGCAAAAGCTTCACTAATTGATTTTTATTAACTCAAAATATATTCAAAGGAAACTGAAAGCAATATTTAAAAAATAATACCAGAGGGTGAAACATTTATTTCTGAATTTTCACCGCAAAATAACATTCTAAAGGTATTCCGTCAACGACCAATTCAAGTTTTAATTTTAGCAATATCTAGAGTCCTAAAGTAAGCTATCGACTAATTAATTTTCCCAGAGGAGATGAAAAACCCAATCCTATAGTTTTTCACATTCCTATCCTACATATAAATATCATATATATTTAACTTTATGTGCATGATGGTTTTCTTCCCATTTCCTTTTTGCGCCGACAGGGAGAGCAGAATAACCTCACCTTTATTAGTTTTGATCAAAAATTTAAAATTTCCTTCTAGACCTTTAAAATTGATATTCCCTATTTATACCATTGGTATTATATTCATCTCACTGTTTTTATGAATTAATATATAAAAGTCTATTAATACACACTGACTTCTGCAGACAAATCATAATTAAAAATTCCTGTAATTTAATGACAACTTAATTTAACATTTTAATCCATATAATAAGTTCCAAGCTCGTAGTTGTTTTGGGTCTAATATGCATTTGAACATACGCGACATGGCAACAAACTTTCATTTTCCCCCTTTAGCATAGGAAAAATGATAAACCATTACGAGAAGTACTATGAAGTGCTTCGCATAAAACTTATTATACGCGTAAAACACACGTGTCTATATATCTTGCGTCGTCGATGCGTTCGCTAGCACATCCTAAAATGAATGTTCATCATTGCACATCCCTTTTTATGAAAAAATAAAACTGACTTATAGTATCATCGATTCAAATCATAGGGTTAAAACCAGCAACTGAGAGGTACCCAGAGTAAGGAAGGAGAAGGTACAATAAATTAATAGGGAGACTTAGACGCAAAAAGAGAGGAAATGAATCGTGAGATGGGGTCTCTGGGAGACCTATTCTCAGGTTAACCTCTCCCCCCTCTCATCTACTGAAGAAGCACAGATGTTAACTTGTGACGCCTATATGGGATCCTATTCCAGACCCCGTACGATGTTCATTCCAAATGCGAGCCAGTTATGCTAAACTTCTTAGGTTTCTCTGAACCCCTAACCAGTGATCCTTGCACTCCTTAAAATTCATCGTTTACTATTCTTAAACCCATTATTGCCAAAAGACAAGACACGAGTTTAATATGAAAGCAGAGATAGGATCCTCAAATCAGCGGAAGTCATCTTCATTTAAGCTTAGAGAAATTATTTGGATCCCATACATACTGGAAAAATAAAGGTTATACGGAGAGCATATTGGCTATTTATACAAATGATAAATCAAATTAATACTATTTAAGGCACGTATTTTGTGCGCTGACAACAGTTAAGTTGGCTAAAACAAATTAAGTAATACAATCCATAGGTTTCACGGATACTCATCATTGACATATGACCATGAGCTTTTCAACTATTGGAAACCAAAATGTGAAGAATAGGCACATGTTTGCAAATAAGAGAATTACGATGCCACAGATTAAACGTTGAATATATTTCTTAACGATATGGAAAAATACCTAAATATTCAAACATCGACATGTATCATTAAAACAAATTTTCTTATTCTAAGTGAAATAATTTCTATAAAATCTGGATAATTCGATTGCAAATTTTTTTTAAGGAGTGTTTATTGAGTTACATTTGTGTAACTAAAGGAACAGATTTTGAATTCCGATTGATGTAATTATACCTAATTTAACATTAAATATGTCAGGACAATAGTTTTAGAAATGGATCATCTGTAAAATACAACGAAAATTCTCTCTTTTCGCATCTCTCATCGAAATGACAATTCTGAAAATGAATGGGAATATTCGAGCTCATTTTTTGGAGGGGCTTTAGGCTTCTTGCCTTACTTCTTGGGCCAATGAAATATTAATCAATCGTTCTTCCGTAGAGGACAGAATTTTTTATCTGTTCGTTATTCAGTGCCTCGTTATATTTTTTTCGGCTCTCAATTTTGACTGGTTTGCATCCTCAAGGAACCTTTTGAGCTTCCCCTAGCTCCTTTCTATTTCGGAGCGCTCAAAAGATCTCCTACTCTTATCAATTCAAAATCAATCCTATAGGTCCAAAACACGTGCTGAAATGGAATAATTCCTGAAGTGAAAGAAAACTGAGAAAAAATACACGGAAAAGTTAATTAATCTGAAGTCGGTCGATTTTTTCCCGAGATTTTGTCCGGAGAGTTAAGTTTCCCTTTTCATCAAAAAACTAGGGGCGAAGATATATAATATTTCTTTGAATTCTTTCCTCTCTTTTTGCCAATCAGAATGCCGCTTCAATTGCTTGAGATAGAACTTTTCGGCGAAACCTTCACGCTTTTCTCGTCATAACATTATATTGCTATTGAACAAAGTGGTAGGTTCCGTCAAAACTGCAGCTTTTTGATTTCTATGGGAAGATTTTACTCAAGGAAATGTTGGCAACACTTTTTGTATAATTTAGTAAAAACTAGTGTCTTCTAAAATTCGCCAGTACCTCGCTCACAAGCGAAACAAATAAACTTCTTCAAAAAACATACTTATGGGATATGTAATTTGAGAAAACGACGTTATTTCTTTATGAAAATGTTAGTTGGATTGGCTTTGTTTATAAACGTTCATATTTATTTCCTTGTTGATCTATATTCATCATACTATATGACGTAATCTTATTACTAAGAAACGCATATATCGCTTGCTGTAATCTTATTCCTGAAAGGAACAATGAAAATATGCCATCTTAAAGAAATTTTAAGACGAATTCATTCAAATTTAGTCGCTTAGTTTGTAAGTTCGAGCTGTTGGGTTCGGTTTACTTATCACTACGTGTCGTGCTAGGAAAGTACGAATACCTTGGAGCCATTTCTTGGGTATCACGGTAAAACTCAGATGCCTTGTAATTTTCTAAATATCTAAATTTTTGTTACCTTTGCATGATAGATTATCACTTGATTTCAATATTTATCATCCATTACATGTTGCATTCCTTCGACCAAAATTAGGTTGGAGATCACGAGTGGTAATCACTAAAACGGTAATTGTGGGAAGTAAACCTATTATAGCTAACCCACTTCCTAATTGCTGTCGCCGTCACAAGACCATAATGTGATTGTTTATTAAGTAATGACGACCGTGGGATGTCAACAAAACTTGAAATGAGCAATACAAAAACTTCCAAGTTTGAAAAGTCCAAACTGGCAGTTCCGACTAATTGATTCATAAGAAGACAGATCGAGTTTCTAATGAAGGAAAACAAAAAGCATGTCATCAGCTCAATCAGAAGTAACACTTCGGTATCATCGCTATGTCAAAGAATTTTACCTATGTAATAAGGCCGATTTTTACGGCCCCTAACGACTACTTTTCTCTAAGTATTGAGCGGTACTTGATTACTTGCTTCGTACCTTATCTCTGCCTTCGCTCTAACTAAGGCAACTCTCTAGCTTCCTCCACTCCGGTAGCCCAACATTCTCCCTTCTATCGCAGCCATCAAAAGCCCCTTTCAATATTTGCTCCATCGACTTGCTCTGCCTTTTTCGGATTTCCCTCAGCAACATCTCTTCGCGCACCCATCTTAAAATTCACCGTTTGTCTTTCTCTCTGTCCAACTTATTCCCTCCATTCTATGCCACATTCACGTCTCGAAAACCTGCGATTTACGCCCATCCTCGGTTCCCAAAGACCAATTCTCACGTCCATAAAATGCAACACTCCACATTAAAGTCTCTACTAAACTTTTCTCCGTATCTTTACTGAGTATAACCATTATCAAATCTCTTCTTGCACATTCGTATTTGCCCAACGCAATGCTCCTCCTAATATTCAATCAAAATCCCCTTTTCTTCTAAAATACTGCTCAAGTACATGAACTGTTCCAACTGATCTAGCTTCTTCCCTCCAATTTTAATATTTGACTTAGCTTTCCTGCTTCTCGAGAATCTCATTACCTATGCACAATCGTTAATTCTCATCCCATACCTATTGCATTGCTCCCATGGCAATATTGATAAGTCTAACCCCTTGGCACTCTGAATCACTATTGTTTGATGATTTGCAAAATGACGATCATGTCGCCAGCCAGTTTTATTTCCAGCATTTCCTTGCTACCCTTAACCATTTTAACCGTATATGCATTGAAATGTAGCGACAATAAGCGCAACCTCGCCTCCCGTCCCTGCCAATTACTGCCATCAATTTTGTTTTTTTCTTCTCTTACGTATGCCATCTAATTTGTGTACACATTTCAGGTAAGTCGCCTATCCCTCTAATCTACTTTTATATTATGCAAATCTCAAAAAAAATTTCCCCTTTTTTGTAAATTCAAACGTATTCTATAAATCCAAAAAGAACACGAATGCATCCGTATGATGCTATAGGTTCCTTTCTACGATTACTCTCTTTAAAAACAATGGAATTACTCGGTCACTATTAATTTTAGGAAGTCAAACTGATAGTCGCCTATGAAAGAGCATACAGTTTTGTAGCCATCCATTGATGATTCCCAGAAGTATGCTTGCTGAATGGGATTTAACAAATCATTAGTCTTTCTAAACAGCTACAGCTGCTTTAAATTTATCGGGATTTTGATAAAAAATGAATTATGTAAATCTTGTGGTCATAATTTCCTCAGAAAATACGGCTTATAGGTTCCAAGAATTCTTTCTTTCCATTTTTTCCTAAACACTTGAGTGATTCTGACTGGATATCATCTATTCCCAAGACCTTCCCTGACTTCATCCCCAGTTGGGATTTTTTTATCCCGCTATCTAGTAACATCGCCATAGAGTTCTTCTACGTGTTTTTTCTACATATCTGTGTACTCAGGACATTCAATGTAAAGTGTGGAACTGTAAAAGAAAGGCGAGGGTTATATAGTATTAATGTATTCCGGCCATGAAGAACGACTATTGGAAATGAATAAAGACCAATTCCAACAATTTCCAAAAGCAAAATATGGATGCTATTTTAAATTATTATAATATAACGTCCATTTTATTTTACCTTAATGACGGCTTTATTCGACCTCTTTTAAGGTAATTAAATTAGAAAAAAACTTAAAAAACGAATATATTTATATTCATACGTTTGGAGTGATAAAACTTGAATTGTGCTCCCATGGACAATTCAAAGTAACTACCTGTGATAAAATTATTTGCAAAAAAATTAAATTCATAAAGGCATGAAAGCAACATTATCATTTTGCTTTAAGATACTACATCATATGGCGATTGGCATTTTATTATAGAAAGGTGAAATTGCCAAGTAAAATTTCTATCACCCTATGCAGATTGTAAACTTTTGACCTGTTTGACAAAATGTGAACATTGTCAGAACAATTAAGATGCCGTATCCGCCTAAGAAAAGTACAGTTTGCCATAAATAACTATGCGAGTTTGTGAAGTATCATTGATACTCGTATTTAAACAGTACTAGTTCACAAAGCACACCGAATAGGCATATGCGTCGTAAAAAGGAAATCGTAATATTACTTCAATGAAATTATTCCTATATTTCAGTTTATCGATCGGCAGAACTGTTTTCATGCCGTCTTTTGCTTTTGAATATGATTAAATTTGGTGCGGGGTGTATATCTACGAGTATATACGGGGTGCGTTCCAATAGTAACGAGATCAAATTTCCCGCGCCGCTCCTATTGGTTGGAGTGAGATCAAACTACTTGGTCTAGGTGGAGAAAATGCTAAGTTTTTTCACTACTGGTCTCAGTGCTCTCCAAGCTGTAAAAGCGGTAGGACGTTCGTTATTGTAAACCTCTGCGCGCCGACCGTGTCACAAAAAAATTGAAAAATAGACGATCGAGTAACGTTACGCGATTACTACATTTTGTACTAAACTGATAATATCTCTTGAGGAGACTAAAAAAATTATTTGTAAAGCTTACGGGGACATTGCTTCTGTTCTGCTCACAAGTTTTGAGGAGGTTAAAGGCCTCAGGGAAGGGTCGAGAAGAGATTCACGACGAACAACTCTCTGGGTGGCTGTCAACCAGCAAAACCGACAAAAATGTGGCTCGTGTTCGACAATTGTTGGACTCTAGCCCTCAATTGAGTATCAAGATATCGCCAATGAACTGAACTTGTCGACTAATGTTGTGTTTCGTATTATTACTAAATATTTAGCGGTGAGGATGTGCGCGCCAACCTCGTGTCCATGGTGTTGTCAGGCGACCAAAAAGCACCCTAGCGAAAATTTCTGTTGAACTTTTGCAACCTCTTGAAAATAAATCTAATCATTTGAACAAAGTTATCGCTGGTGATGAAACCTGGGTTTTTAATCGACTCAAATACAAAACGCCAAAGCTCTGAGAGGTAAACCGACCAGTCTCCCAAGTCCAAAAGGCAAGAATGAGAAAATCAAAGTGAAAACAATGCTCATTATCTTTTTCGACCATAATAGAGTGATTCATAAGGAGTTTGCTCCTCAAGAATAAGCAGTTAACGCTGCCTGCTCCGTGAATATGCTGGAAAGACTCCGAAAAAGGGTCATCAGAACGAGAATAGAAATCTCCGCTGCCTGGCAAATCCATCACGACAAAAAGCCTTGCCACAACGCGCTACGAGTCTGCGAGTTCCTGGCGAAATACCTGGTGCCAACGCTGCTCCATCCCCCTAAATTAATGACGTCACCCCAGCAGGCTTCTTTTTGCTCTCTCGTTTTGAGGCAGACCTGAAAGGAAACCCGTTTTTCGTTTATAGAAGAGATGCAATGAGCCGTGACGAAGACCTTGCGAGAGTTCCCCGAAGACGCCTTCCGGGGTGTAAACCGGTCATGGCAGAGTCGCTGGAAAAAATATTTAGAGGCCAAAGGACAGCACTTTGAATAATTTTAATTGCTTGTGCAAATCTGATTAATAAATTTCATTAAAAAAAATAATTGCATTACTTTCGGAACAAACCCTGTATAATAAAATACCTATGGTTTCATTTGTAGTTCAAATACTATCAAGCTTGAAAGTTACACTTCCCCATATGCACTCAGAAAGACAAAAGTCACAGTTCATTACGCTAATTTTATATCATTTCCGTTACAGATATCCAATGAACGGAGTAGATCAAGATTTTGAGTGGCGAGATTTATTACCCTTATCATTAAGATACTGGATCGTTTCTTATGCATCACGCGTGAGCATTAAGCTTAAGGTTAGTCATCATTGCAAAATATCGATAGAATCTTAATAAATGACGCGTTGGAGGGACTTTTACTGTATGGAATTCTTTCCAGTAGAAAATCAGCAGTATATTCTTTTTGTCATATTAATTTTTACAGATATTTTAATAAACCTATTGCGTCCTGAATTATTTTTCAATGAAAAATGATAAAGCATTTTCTGAGATATTTTTCGACATTTTATTCAAACTATTGCTCAATATTCATAAGCAACTTTAGTAGTTGAATACTCAGCAAATGCCGACTTTTCCTACTGAAACGCGATCAACGAAATCAACCGTCAACTCCAGAAATGACGTACGATCAAGTATTCATTGTTGTTGGTGGAAATGGAAATTTCTCTTGCCTGCTCTCTTCAAGAATCGACGGGCTCCCAATCTAACTCCTCCAGTGCACTCGTTACGCTTACTCCATTTTCGTAGCAGTCCCTTACAAACCCAGCTGATTCTCACCGAAACTTTTATACATATTAAAAAAAGTTTTTTTCTCCATGGAACCCAATTGGATCCTAATGAACTTCTTATTTACGAGGCCGCCGAGATCAAGCTATATAGAGTTGATTAAACCGTTCAAAAACATAATGATTATGTGTACGAATAAGACGCCAATGTGACAGAAGATTTTAATAATTTCCTAGGTTTCGTAGACTATTTTTTAAGAATCTGTAATTTCTCTAAGATCACGGATAAATTGCTGAGTCAGGAAACTATGGATGATAATATATTTTTATGACGCAACGCTGAACCTTCCTTTGCGAATTTTTACGGCATTAAAAAAGAGCTAACCGCATCCATTTTACATTTGAAAGAATTACAATTTCCTTTTTAGGCATACCTCTACCATTATGGAAGAGTTACCAGTTACAGCAGCCGACAGCTAGTCTATTTTGATTGGATATGAAAGCAACCGTAGAAAACTCCATTTCACCTTCCCACTGACAGTTTACAAGTCATTTTTGAAAATATATTTGGCAGAGGAACACCTGGCAAGTAGTTTTTATAACATATTATTCAGTGAACGAAGAAATTGCTCACACGCTTTGTCCATAATGACATTATTAATATTTAATTTTGATCGGCCACCCCAGGTGCGGAATCATTCCCTGCCTCGCGACCAAACGTTGGTTCTGGGTAGCGTACCATGTTCCGAAAGCTGTGGAGAGCAGAGACAGCTCTCGTTTTCACACGGAGTACGTTTCACAGAGCGGCACTGGTGAGAGTGAACGAGCAAGGCGACAATGGAATGCAAGCCGGGATCACCTCAATGAAACGGATGTGGGTGAGTGACGCGCGACGGCCGGCTTTCTTGGCCAATCATCATCGAGGTTAAAGGCAGTTGACGGCCGCCCGCGGAACTGTATTTATTGCCCTGCCATCCCCACACAGCTTACTCGCACCCACCCAAACCTCCGCTGACGAGCAAGAGGGAGTTGAAGATCACGCCTGCTCCCTCCCACGCTCAGCCTGAAGAGGCGTTATGACTGCCGCTCGCGGGCCCGGGAAGTTTTTATTTTCCCACGTGGCGATGCCTGCCATTGTGACTCGTCCCTCGCCCGCCCTAGAGCTCTCCAATCGGTGAAATCCATGTTTCTCACCACCACCCTCCACTATTCCCCTCTGATTCCCAGAAGAATAGGACCTATTCGCGCCCCGATGATCCCTATTCTCACGCCCCACTCTTTGGGCCAAACTACATTGCTGACGGCTTCGCACGGAATCGCGGTTTTGGCAGACTCATTCCCTTGTCTGTCACCCGTCCGAGGCTTTAAGGATCAGTTTATAGATGCAGGGCCTAGAAAGGGATGTTCATGACGCCTAGGGTGAGAGACACTGCTCGAGTGACATGGTGCGTAATCAGGTGGTTCGTTTCCCCAATTAGAACGGAAATTTCAAGTAAAATTTTATTCGTTTCAGATTATCATATCTATATTATTAAAACGTCCCTACAAGTAAACTTCCTCGAACAAAAGAGGAAGAAAAAGATACTTTTATACCCGTCTTCTTGTCATGCGTAAATATTTCTAAATGAACTGCTAATCCCCACGTGTGAATCCAGTTTATTTCTATTCACTAGCTTTAGAGTAAGTAATAGACAACCGATACCCTCCTCCTCCCCCTCCTGATCCAACTTGGAAGTTAATTTATTATTGAACCCGAGAACAAAAGAAGAGAAAATGGAAGCTGATAAACCTAATTTGCAGTAAGAAATAATCATGTTACTAGCAATTCTTACAAATTTCTGATAATATGGACTACAATATATATAAGTAAATATATATAAAAATTTATGAACCCCATATAGACTCCAGAAAACTTGTAGGGGGAAAATGACAATTGGGAATGATTACTGAATTATTATATATAATGTAACTTTTAATTTCAAGCGATGGTATAAGTTTAAGTGGTTACAATCATTGCATTAGAAAACTTTTGGGATAACTATGACAAGAGAATCAATTCAAACAAGAGGGGTGTCGACGTTTATAAGAAAGAAGTTAAACATTTCAATTGGAGGTGAATAATTAGATCAGGTTGAATAGTTTTATCTAGGGGATGTTTTCGATTAATATAGCCAAATTAGAAGAGACACGATAAAAAAATAATTAAAGCATATTAGCTGTTAAATGGACGGGAATTTTTTACAAGAGAGTTACGTCAGGAGATAAATAAAAGACTGTTGAAAACATTGGTATGGAGAGTGGTTCCGCACGGCTCAGGAACTTGGTCGTTGAGACAAGTTGATAGACATACACTGCAGACTTTTAACATGTGGCTAAGAAGTTTCATGGAAGGATAGAAAAATAAAGGAAGACGTACTAGGAAATGGGGGAGGAGAGAGAGCACTATGGAGAGAAATGCAAAAATGACAGAAGAGATGGCATTTTGGTTGGCAACGGAATGTTGAATACTGTGAAAGAGGGGAAAGCTGTTGGCAATCCAGGTTGGGGTGGAAAAAGACAGATTTCTTGGGCAAAATGAAGGGACATAGAACGAATACGAGTATATCATTTAAGAAGTTTGCAGTAATGTGGGGTATTAGGTTGTTTTGATAGATAAGGCTTCCAAATACATGGGTGTTCACTTTTTGGCCATTTAAAACTTGTCATAAATGGCTAACTGCCAAATATTAATAAAAAACAATAATATACACAAATAACTGATTATAAAAACTTCAAACCTCACAATTAATAAAAAATCCATTAAGGATTAAATACACGCTGATTGTAATAAAACTGAACTTCATAGCCAGCAATAAAAGAAGTGAACACATTTTCCGTAATTTCCACTCTAAGCTCAATCTAAGTCTATTTTAAACGACCCGACTTGACTATATCAACAACATTTGTCAGAACAAACAATCCTAAATTGTAATTGCATGTAATTACATTGGACGAACCATGAATAAACTATCCTCAGAAATTCGTTAGCAGGTTTATTTTCCCTAACGGCTGTATTTACGTAAACCAGCAAAATCGCTTTTCCTTTCAAACATTTTTAATTTCGCTTTATCGAAACTGAGTATATTCATTAAAGTTTGGCACGAACAAAAAGTAAGAAAACTTATTAAAGAACAAAAACGCACTTCATCCACAAAATTTCCGATCCAAAATTGGCAAAGTTGACTTTTGTTTGCAGTATTCAAATACCTCACAAACTCATCACACCCTCAACCACTTCGATAACACTGCTATTATAGCCTCCACCGAACCATATATCTTTCTCGCCCCTTTCTCAAATGGCAAAGCAATTAGAAGTCGCAATAAAGGCAACTCGAGCCGATGGCTTATTTATCCAGAAACTTTTACGCGGCCACCTCTTTCATTTTTTCGCAATTAAAATTCGCCGCATCACAGCCTCACGATCAAATATCCAACTTTTCTAAATTCTTTCTCAATTTTGTCGAGATATTTCTCAGATTCAAGCCTAATCAATAGGTGTTATTAACGGTGCCTGGAGGAGTGCCACGGAAATAAAAAGTCCATCTGCTCGAAATAACGATACGAGATTTAGATAACTTTTTGGAATTTTATTATTAATTTAAAACCTACCTTTGGATTGGGTTGTATATGCTTTGGATAACTTAGTTGGTTCGATCTTCTCAAATCTACCTCCATTTAATTATTATGAAAAGTGAAAAATAATGCATTAGCTTATATTATCAATTCATTTTTTTTATTGCGTATCAATTTTATTTCCTTACTAAGAATCGGCCGTCAAACTGGGCCAAATGATGTTAATGCTACAGGAGTGATATATTCGTCTACATTTACATAATATCCCAATATCTGGCACAAGTGCGTTAGGACGAGTATGCTAAAACACTTTCCCATACACAGAAGTTACAGTATACATACATATTTACATCATAGATGATGGAGCTGGTTAACTATTTTATTGGTATTAAAAAAATATTCAGCGGAGGACGAACGAGTACTCGAACTTATTAGTTGGTCAGTTCGATAGTTAATTTATTATGGTCTCTTTATTTTATCCCGTTGGTCAAATCTACCAATATAATTAGTCACAGAAGATATTTTAATATTTTGCAATCGGTTTACGTTATAAATGGGAATACGCTTTGATTTAAACAATTTATTGGTCATTAACAAAGAAATTTTATTGGCACAAATATTTTATGAGAATTGTGCTGATTAAATTAATCTTCATTGTGAAAGAAATTTTAAATAGAATATATATCCAATTATGAAACTGAGAAAATCATTCATACACTACTATGAAAACAGAATTAGGTAAATATTTGTAGTTAGGTCGGGTTTTACTGTAGTAAATACAACATTACATTGAGAAAATAAAATCAACCTGTTTATAAATCAAAAAGTGAAAGCACTATAATCAAAACAATGCTTGGTGAAATTTTATGTAAATAACACAACTAATTACAATAGTAGGTAATTGCACATATATCCCTTAAAAATACAAGTATTTCCACTTAAGTTAGAATACGATTCCACATTTTCCTTGCGTGAATGTTATAGAATCCTCCAAAGATATATAAATTGATTGATCGGTTTGTGTGCTACATAATTAACTGCCTTTTGAAGTTAGATATCCAAAGGAAATCCTTCATAAATACTAGTACAGCCCAATTTAACTTACGTGCTCGCGGTTTGAATTGGACTTTCTTGGTTGTCTCTCCCGACTGAAGTTGACCTCCGTTGACCTGGACCGAGGCAGTCAACATGAAAAGTTAATCAATTGACTCGTAATGATGCCGCGTCGGAGTTATGGAGGAAGTGTGGGGGACAAGAGGACAGCGGCCAGCCAAATCCTCTGGCAAGGACTGACAAATATTGCTGGGATTCAAGTAAAAGAAGAAAGTAGAACAAAAAATGAATACAGGACGAGAGAGGAGAAAACGGAGGAGTTGGAAAAAGCACAAGCCACAGTCTAATAATCCGGAAGTCGAGGGAGGAAGTACCCGTTTTCAAGGAGCAGCTCATGGCCCTTCATCCGCCTCAGAGAACGGTCGTGTGGTCGGTAATACGAATCTTTGAAAAAACAATTAGTAGAATATATACATTGCCTAAAGAAGGTCTGTTGATTTCCCAGAAATGAACAGGACTTTAATTAGCGGAAATGTATCATGTAACCGAGGGGAAATTGGACTGAATTCAAACACACCCTATGTGTGTTTGGAGCAAAAAGAATTATTCCTGGTGAGCGGCAGTTAATGAAGTCGTAAAAGATTTTGTGGGCCAATCGATCATATCTTCAGCATTAGAGCAGAAAACAATACACCAATTTGCGTTTGACTGGTAATGCCTCTAGACGCGTGTAAGATTATTACTGACTTCATTATTTTTCAATGAAATCAATAAACTATCAGTGTGTGAAAACAACGTCATTTTGGCTTGACATGTGAGAGTACAGCTTGACTCTAACTAAGACCTAGAATATGTTCAATTCAAATAAAATGATAGGGTGATCAGTTCCTTTTCCCGCGCCCTCTGCAGTTTCCCAGGAGATTCTAATAGAAGAAAAATCGTATAATTGTTATCATCATGACTGAAGCATATAATATAAGCATATTTTTTAGAAAATGAAAACCCTATCTCATGACTAATACGAGTAATCCCTCGTGACTAATATTCGTATAAAAAACCACAGGTTAAGTAAACTTGGTATTTTTGCACACAAACAATCTTAATAATACTACTGGTTCTTCTTTTTCCCAATTCAATCTACGAAATGCCTGTTTAAAATAAACAAATACGTCCTGATTGAATTATGTATTCCGCTCGATTGGTGATCTTATTACAGTAATGGCATCGTTCGTGCCTCTCCGTTTCCTAAACCCAAATGACAAATCATTTGTTCTGCCCTCCATCCATTCTGTTAACGATGCCGAATACAACTTCAGCTGAATGGGAAATCAAACTTATTTCTCTGTAGTGCTCACATAATGTAGCCTCTACCTTTTTCATATACAATACGTGTATATACATATATATGTATGTATTTATTTACACACACATTAACCTTAGATCGAAAGATAGTAGCCAAGTTTAAAAACAGAAAAGGTTTCGCAATAATGTATCACATGTATACACATTCAAGAGAACAATATCAGAGATCTAAGGTTTCCTTTTAATGTTTCAATCATTTAAAATGTTTTTAATTCTTTCCTCTAATTATATAAGCTGTTGGCTACGTTGAGAGGCATTCCCTTTAAACATAATTTATCTTTAAACCATACTTTTACACTTTTTTTTTAGAGAAACTGTAACAGTAACTTTAACGCTCGTGCATCACGTCACCCGTTATGTGTGCATTATAATGCAACCATTTCAGAGAGTAAAAATCATTCGCCTTGACCGGGATTCGAACCCGGATCCCTCGATATTCGGCCGAGTGCTTAAATAGCGTGTGACATAGCGTGTGACGTATGTGTGCATTAAATAGCGGGTGACTCCGTTAAAGTTACTGTTACAGTTTCTCTAAAATTTGTCTAAGGTATGAACAGCCTAAGTGTTTGAAATTGGCTTTATTAACATCGTGGACTGTGGCGCGTCGCGCACGACTACGAATGCCTGTGACATTGTATGTACGGTATTTCGTCATAACATCTTGTTCCTTTAAAGCCCCCAAAATTTCAGAGTGTAAGAGGACGTCTCGGTAGCTTAAATGGTTAAAGCACTCGGCCGGATGTCGAGGGATCCGGGTTCGAATCCCGGTCAAGGCGAATGATTTTTTACTCTCTGAAATGGTTGCATTATAATACCTTTACACCTTTCTTCTTTTTTTTTAAATTCCATGAATACATCTCATCTCATTGCCTACTATCCAGCAGGGAACTGATTTTACCGAAATACTCCCAGGTTATGGTAATGATGAATTTCCCTTTTGAACGCGTTGGATCTGCCAAAAAGGGGGCACAGTTTTGAATTTTGCGAGAAATAAATGTACGAATTTTCATCTAAAAATACTTATTAATAATAAAAAGCAAAATACGAGTTAAAGATGTACGAAAGAATTGAATTTAGATAAATCAAAACCAGTAAATTATTAGTGCATTCAACAGATTCAGGCGAGATGCATTGGAAGTTCATCATTATGTCATTATGAGAAAAACAAATTTAGTAGTATTCGTAACGTACAACGCGTTTCGGTTCACAGAACCATCTTCAGGTACAGGACAAGGTTCATATTTTTGATGCATCATATTTCTACCAGTTTGGGGAAGAGGAGGAAGGAAAAGATTGAGGAGGAAGGCAGGCGGCGACATGGAGGGGATCACTTATATCCAATCTCTCAGCCTACCTCTACCCTTTCCATGTCTCCTAACCCTTCTGTATGCTTCCCTCCGCTCTCCCGCCGGGGTATCGACTACCTGCCACCGTCCTCTCAATGATGACCACATTTGCTTATTTCCCCCCCCCTCTCTCTACCTCTCCATTTCTTTGGTTTCACTTTTATCTCTGGGTTTTCCATCTTTCCCCTCTCTGTCCCCGCCTAACTTACTCCTCACTCTTTTCCTTCAAAAAACAGTTATAAATATAATGTATTCACAATTTTAATCCCATCTTGTACCTGAAGACGGTTCTATAAAGCGAACCGCGTTGTACGTTACCAATAAACCTGTTGAAAAGTGCATATTTATTTTTATCATGAAGCACTAGTAATTACAAATGTACAAGGGACTAGGGTAATGCCTTTTTTCAATCGAACAAAAGTTTTATCGATATGAGGGTGCAAAATTAAAACAATCAGTTATTTATGACATCAATTCCGTGCAAGACTAGGATGAATATTCGAATATCAAACATACGACATTTTAGTCACAACCCTAAAGTACCTGATCCCAATGGATTCATATATTGGTTTTTCCAATTAACGATTCATCAATTTAATGAGCCGAAAGTTAAAGCCTCATAAAGTAGGAAAGAAAAGAGAAGGAAGGAGAAAAATGGGAGTGGGTATAGAAGGAAGGGATGATAAGAAGAGAAGTTAGGCAAATACATTTAAAAGAGGCATAAGGTGGGTCCAGTGTACGTATAACGAGGCGGATTCTAACAGCTATGTCCTACTTTCCATAAATGTGACGATGAATGAACGCAGTCGCAGTCACTCTAATCTCACTCCTAGTTCTCGTCCAACGGCTTGCTGTCAGCGTGGATCCCTTTCACAGCCGTCAGAGCGCAATTATATCTTACTATCTCCTCTCCAAAGATTTAAAACCCGAATTTTCAGCGTCCAGGTGGCCATTGTTCGACAGCTGTCACTGTGTCCATCCCCTTCTTAACGAAACGTACGTATCCCATGAAATTAGTGACTTGAATCATGCACATCACCACATTCTTCTCTCCGCCGCAAGATGTGAGACAAAGGGTCATCCGGCTTTGGCACCCAAGTGCGAATAGGAACCTCAACGAAGAGCCTCGGCCCTGGAGCATAATGTGAATTAATTAAATCGCGCTGGAGGGTATACGCAAATTGACAGACACAACATTAGCGCTGCATTTAATGGAAGCGCGATTTTTTATGAATGAGACTCGGGAAAAGAATTCCACGCATTATGAAATAAATAAAAGCATCACAGACGCATCCCTTCAAGGCCGACACAACTGTTGGATGAGGGAAAGACAATAACAATTGAAGTTTGAAATAATGGCGACATTACGTGGTTTTAATAAAAAAAAGCATTACCTTAAATCTACAGGCAAAAAAATGGCTATTCGTCCACAATTTTACCTAAAATTTTCAAGTAATATTTTAATAATAGTTATGAATTAGACGAAATGATTACATGGACCCTTCATTGTTCTCCACCTGGAAAGTTCTCTTTTGACTAGAAAAGGTTCATGGTGACTAGGGTAAATGCTCAATTTTAGTAATTTTTAGTTTTGAATTGTTTTGAATTATTCTAACGAATGGTTATGTTTGAGCTATGACCAATGTATCATTTCTAGGTCAATTGGCCTCAAGATAAACGAGAGAAGGAAGTTGACTAGTGATAACTAATAAAAAGAAAATAGTTTATTGGTGATTTTCCTCACATGCTGTACGAAAGCAAACAGTTACCAATGAAAATTTCCGATTAATTATGGGAAAATTGGCGTTGTGAAGAAAAACTAAAGCAAGAGATTGGTTGAAATTCCATTGGCCACCGTCAGCCTAGCTAGGGGAAAGAGGGAGGGATCTGTGCATCATTTATGCCTCAATTACTTAGGACTATGTGAAATAGAAACCTATTGTTTTCTACTCTTTTGATATCTGGTTTCACCTTATTCCATGGAGGGGTTAAAAATATCACTTCTTTGCCTCATCGCCACTATATACTTCCTCCATTTTGAGAGACTTTAGACAAACGGATTATTTTAATCATGTACCCACATAGAATGGTTTGAGGTGTGCAAGCGATTCATATCGGAAAAGAAAATAATTTGTTCTTCCAAATAAAATATGTGTGGAATAACAAAATATTTTATTTTCCGACATCAGCACGCTGACTCCAGTTTGTTTTTGAGTAAATATCCATTTTTATAAATCATTATGTCGGGTGGATGAGATGGCTATGCTTCAGGTCGGACCGAGAGCATATATATATATATATGAGCGGAAGTTAAGAAATGAATTTCAAACAAATTCGTAATGGAGAAGAACCATCAATGGATTAAGGTGTCTAAGCTTGATGGCAGTCGGACATTCCAATGACCGCGAGATTATCCAATCACGTATTTGCGCAACGGCTGGAAAATAGGATCAGGACGTCCAAAAAGATTGCGAAAACAGTTCCCCTTCATATTCTCATCATTCAAGGAGGTGCTTTTATCTAATTTTTCGTTTTGATTCCGTACTTGAAGCTACTTCTCATGATTTTGACTATATTCACGTATTATGTCAGGAGGATTGACGAAACAGCCAGCACAAGTATCGCACAGCTGTTCGCGTGTGCCTCATACCGACGGACTTGGTATCGTGTGAACGCGTAACTTTATATATATTATCAGTCCCTTGAAGTTTATCTTTCACAAAAAGAATGCGTCACTGATGCGATATAGCAAAATGAAAATTTTGAATCCAGAGTTTTATTTCTTTTTCTAAAATGAATGGTGTACCATATTAAAATAGTCCCTAATAAATGGTTAATTATACCTGAACGACATATCCTAATGGCAATACTGTATAGATGCTAAGAAATCAACTTCATAAAATCCATCTCCAATTAAGAAAGAAACCTTAGCAAATGAAAATACGGAAGCATGGAGATTTTCTTGTAAAAAGTTTCAACTGGTTTTTTTAGAGATACAGAAAAAATCGTGCCCTGCTACTCTTCAAGAAAAGTATTACCCGGCGCTGGGTTGCGAGCACTTGTAGCGCCATCCTAACGAGAGCGCACTGCGCTGCATATATTTTCAATGTTCAATGTAAATAGCTTGGATTCCAATATTTTTCGCTCCATAAGATATGCTCCCCGGTTGATTAAAAAAGTTTAAGGAGATATGTTCCGTGAGAAAGTAGGGCATCGGAGGGGGAGGTAAAAGACTCGAAGCGGCTACGTCAGGGGGAGAGCTCGGCAAAAATGGAGACCTCTGCAGAAATTGAAGACCAACATTTTTTCATACCTTCCCGTTTATTTAGACATTTAGCGGGTGAGTAGGATCAAAAACGTGCCATGGGAAACGAACAGAAAGCGACCACATGAAATACGATTGATTTTTTCATTAAAAGAATTTTAATTAAGCAAAATTTACTAGGGTAGAGTATATGTTGATTGTAGGAGTAATTTCAGTAGTAGAGTAGTGCAATAAACGATTGAATTAATTTTATGAGGTACTTAATCTTTACCAAATGAAATATTTAATCAATAATATTAGATTTTCAATCGCCAGAGTGTAGAGTAATGGTTTGATTATTTGCATAAATTGCTCTGTGAATACAGAAAAACTATACATAAAAGGAAGAAGAGCAAATGAAAATATTTATTAATCATTATAAATGGAATTTCCAATCAAATCCGCTTAAAAATTACAAAATTTAATTTTCGGAATTCTATTTGGAAGAGAAGGTAAAACTTCATATCCATAAACAACTGCTAATCCCAAAAAAATTAAAAACAAAATCGAAATTAAATTTGAATGATTCAATTAACTTCCTCCACTTACAAAACTATCTACCCGAATTCTTGATCTAAATTAATTCAATGGAAGGAAAACTGCGCAGAAAGAAATACTTGAATTTTCAGTCAGTTTTTATCGTTGTGGTTACGTCACGTTAAAATCTAATAACACTTAAAAACAAATGAGAACGTTTTCAGTACCACCTTAGAATTGAAGAGATTATAATGTTTAAATATTGAAAAAACAAGCTACCAAGTTATGCATGGGTGTTACCTTAATCTCTGAGCTCGGAGACCGTTGCATAAGTTCAATTTTGGCTTCAATTCAGTTCTATCATTAACAAAGTTTCGATAATGTTCTGTTAATTCCTGTACATTTACGACAAAATTATAAGTTAGGACATTTTTAGAAAAATAATGGGAATAACAACATTCATCACTATGCAAACAACAAGGTGACTATAATTTTATCTGAACTACCCCTAATATTTGTAATTACTGAAAATAAATACTTATTTTATCCGGAATTTTTTTTGTGTCTGCTCATCATCATTAAGCAAATGGCTATTTAAATGGTTCGTAGGTGTGTTTTCGTTTAATCTGAAAAACGAGTGTTTAACGGTATTTCAAAATGCCCAGCATACAGGAAGGAAAAATCGTGCATCTGGATACAGTTTATACCAATAATTTTAAAGTTATTGACAAAAAAATTTAAAAAAACGTTGGGAGCAAATTATCATTACCTGGCCAAATATATCTAATCGTCCGAGTAATTCTTTATTAACATCAACATTAGTTACCTTATAGCAATTTGTGCTCAAGAAATAGTTCTGAAATTCTTCCAAAGTGTTTAACGGTTTTAATAAATAAAACTATTTTTTTCAATGGTCATTATTTTAAACGTTATTTTTAGAAAGCTAGAACAAATTTTAACAATTTTTTTGTGTGGTTAGGTTAAACATGCCACTTTCTGCCATTTTGACTTTATTTCTGTTAACATTTTCCTGGTGAAATAAGGTAACCTCGTTTCTTGTTTGCGTCGGAGCGATATTTGCGCATAGTCAAAACAGAAATCTGAGTGAGATGACCCTTTGGCTCAACCTCCTTAACGAACCCTTCAAGGGAGGGAGACAAATGGAGGTCCAAAGGCACGCCTCTAATCCCAAAGGCATTGCAAGTACCACAGACCCTATCTCTTCCCAGCTTTCGCTATGCCTTCACCACTCTTCGCCACTACGTTATGAATTCCTGAGGAATTTTACGGAATAATGAGAAAAGACCACAAAGAAGTAGTCTTCTGAATTTTTAAGGCATGGTGGAAAATAATTTCCGTATCCTCTCTTTAAGCAAACATTCTGTAAGTCGAGAGTAAAAACTATCCGACAACTTCCTCGAGGGAGAAAACTTTTATCCTCATTCACGTTATCTTGCACTCATCATCGATATCACGTCGCAGGACATACCCTGGGTCTTTAATATTAATCCGAACACCATAATCTTAAAGGAATCAGTCGTGTATACTCTTTTAAAAGCGGAATGCATTCACCCCGTCCCCGTCAAATGTAATTATTTGCAAGCGTGGTCAAACTATTTTACCCTCATGCTCTCGATCACCACCTCGATTCAATATATCCGTTCGGTAACTACCGATACTTCAGTGATAACTACTTAGACGTAATGAAAAAATTAACTAATTTTGAATTGCAATTAGAGCAATGGCTTTCTATTCATATTTTCAGAGGAATAGCTCATGCCATTATGCTTTAGACTAGAAAATATATTCTGAAAAAGTAGGACAGACTAAAAAATTACCCCACACACATTAATTTTCAAATATATAATCTGGCGTAAAAATAGCTGTAGAGAGGTTAAGTGATAGATAATTGGCGTTACAAAACCAGTCTCTAAAAAAATAGGAAAATATTTTTTCCCAGAGAAGACAATCTATTTGAAAACTTCTTGCATTTGCTGTATTTACGTAAATTCCTTCAACGACACGAGGTTCCATGCAAAGCAAGTAGCCGGTGGCAATTCTGTCAAGATTTATTAAGGAGAAAGGTAAATATAAGTTATATTTGAAATTAAAATTTTTTTACGCAGAGAGACCAATGGGAAAAAATATCTATAAATATTATTTCGCTACGTAAATTTTAATAGGCTTCATCGTGAATCGAAATACGAATGACAAGAGTTTACATTGAAATGTCAAAAAATGAATTCAAAGGATATTTTTTAAAATATAAAAATAAATGAAAAATAATAGACAAATTGTCGATATCGAAAACAGTATTTAAGAGCTAAAAATTCACTTTCGAAGTTCTCTCAGCGTGTAAAACCTCCAAATTATTTTCTGAGATTTCTGAGATCAATTACTCATTCCAGGTATTTGAACCTAGTTACCTTTCAGAATAGTTCTTCTGTAGTGATACACATTTTTTTCAATGTCGATGTTATGTTTCCATGGCCACCGAGAACGCTTCTATAGGAATCCTGGCCTTAGCCTCCCTGGGAAATCTTAGAGAGTGTATCCTGGCGACTGGAAAATGTACAACCAAGGAGAGTTATCATCGCTGGAAAATTTCAAAAATTGTCAGGACCGGGGTCAGATGGTATGATACACCACTTCAACGTTGTTGTCATAAACAAACTCCTCAGAGGTGAGATCACTCGATGAAGAGAAGCGCTTTCTTGAAGGGAAAGCACGCATGTGGCTTTTTTTGGTCGTTCCTCCTGCACGACTGGAAGAATATTTGTCCTAAAAAATGTTTGCTGGATGGAAACGTCTCCGTAGTGCACTCTAGAGTACAATGAGTGTAGATTACAACTCTGCTGTTCCAATACATGGCCAACGTCATTTTCTAACCACACTGGCGGGAGTACCGTAGGAAAGTTCTTTGCTGGTGGTGAGTCGGTGTGTTTCCATTCCGCAGATTATTGTTTTGTTTCAGGAATGAAAAACGATATCATTTTCTCGTCCATTGCCGTAGGCAATGAAATGAAACCACCCTATCTGGCATCATAATGGGTCTAAGTCGAATGAGAAATTGTCAATCGCTGTCGGGGCATGCAGACCTTGAAAAAACTTCCCGCATTATCAGGTCTTCACGAAGGGTAGTCTGTACAGATACCACGGGAATGTCAATTTTAGAATCCATATATAGTCAAACGCCCAAACAGAATCGGAGATATCCCGTAACACTTACGCAGCCATGTTTCTGGTTCGACTGGGCCGTGGCCCCCAGGGTTCTTGGGCATGTTGTCACACTCTGTAGGTTCGCCTTCTTTCAACTCTCGAACCCAAGAACGCACATTTTACGCACATCTAAAACCATCACTGAATTTTTCATAACTAACTGATCTCTAACAGATAACTAACGATAAATTTCGATGGGTGCTAACGCACTCAAGTGGAGAAAATTGATGATACGAGCACAGTGCTGTTCGAGCACTAAAGGACCTCACTTCAAGGATTTCAAATACTTCTTAGTCAAGTGGAAGCTATCTGACCCCTGTAAACCATACGATGGAACCACATATGTCCTTTATTCATTTGGAATGCACATTATCTAAACTCAGTCCCTATTAAACAATTATGAGGGAGATTGACTCTAAGTGGGGTGCACGACACCTACGCAATCTCAGTTCCACCAATATAGCATGCAAGATGGCGAAATTTACCGGCAACAAGAAGACTACTCTACAACAGTCTCAAATAAAGTGTAAACCGCCACCAAAAACCTTTCCCACCAACGTGAGTCATTCCGCGGTTACCAAACAGATTGTGGCAAACCAAACAGGCGGGAATGATAAGTGGAATATCGACCCAATTAAGAATAGCTTGATATATGTAAATGAAAAACAGAGACAAAGAGATGGATAGACGAGTACATCTTAAGATTTTTCGAAGAAAGAAAGGGATTAACCATATTGACGGCTTTTTTTAGATGCACCGAACGACCTTTTGGATTTTCAACGCTGCGACCAAAACATTGGCATTTTCTCTTAATGCCACCTTTCGGAAGCATACAATCTTTTTTATGTCTTGAGATACATGCGTAAAATATGGGATATTAAAAAAGAATAAGTGGATTGATAAATACGACTACATTCGCATTCACACTTCAAAATTACCCTACGTAATCGATAAAACTTAGTTACACTTTAGATAATATTACACAACACCGTGAAACAATGCACAAAATATTATTATCAGCAAAATAAAAATAAATGATAAACATACAACATTAACTCACGTATTACTTCGAATTACTTTAGGATTTACAACTAAACAGCTATTCAATTTTACTACGAAATTTGTTAAACGCGTTAATATCTTGAAAAACGAAGTAATTGCTAATTGGGATTAGATACTAGAGACCACTAGGCTGTTTAGTGTTAATTATTTATATAAATTTTTGTATTAAAATCATAATGGCATTTGCCATTTGTCGATATACCATAAACAACTACAACATTGATTAAAATTTTACAAATCATCAGAAAAAGATCATGAAAATGGAAACCATTACGACCAAATTTAAACATTAAAAATATATATCGTTGTTTCGATTTTTACTCAGAATTCACTGTAATTACAAGTGAATTACGGCGTTACCAGCAAATACGGCATAAAAACGAAAGCTTCGTATGCATACTTCCACCAAATGATTTGAGCCTGCGGTGAAATATGGCATATTCAATGCAAAGTGATGAGTTTTTACAAGAAAACAGAGATTAAATGTAATTCAAATTACATTTGATAAAATAAAACATTTTAAAACTAACAGTCAGTATGATCTCATTCAACACACGTGGACATAATAAGTGGGGATAATAGCGTAGCAGTCATTAAATAGAAAGTTACGCTGCAAAATCAATGGTAAAAACTCCAGTAATTACTAAATAAAAATGAATTTTTTAACTAATTTATAGTTGATAATCAATTTCGTAAGCGGCCGGCACATATCTGATGCTACGCCAGGGGTTATGTGTGTTTTATCGTTTTAATTGTGATCCACTGTAGTAAGCGAAATCCGGAAAATCAAAGTACTATATTTTTAGTTACCCTCATGTATAATGTGGAAGGATTTTCAAAGTTATCGAATAAGTTCTCAGTACGTCACGTTTTGATTTGCACAGGACACCAAAATTTTCCATCGCTCCACATTGTATACAAAGTTATGTGCAAGTTATTGTAAATTTTACGGATGGAAATGATGGCCATTTGCTTATCAAGATTATCACATGCAATCCGCTATTTAACGTAATCTGCCCTTGACATTATGCTGCTTTTAATTTCTAATGGATAAGTCCCAATTTTCTCTAGCATTTTCTTTTAAAATCATTGCTTTATTTAATGAAAAACACCAAAATTAAAATATAATGAAAACACATACAGATCTACATGCTAGATGCATATATGGGTTGTAATTATGAACCAGTCGACAAGCGGATAACTCGGGTAACAAACAATACTCTCAGTGGAGAGTCTAAATCGAAAACGGCGAAGACCATGCCTTGATTCCTTATAGACATTAAGAAAGTGTTGAAAATAACAGCAGCATGGATTTAAATTACAAGTTGGCAGAAAAAAAAGATACCCACAACATCTATTAAATTGATTTTAAAAGTTCATGTACTAATACTGCTTATTTTTCCCGATGCACAATTTTTATTTTTCAACATTTTCTTCATATATATAAATATATTTATTTAGCTTATACATTTGGTTCAACGCTGTCCCAGTTTTTATATCCTTTTCAAATAATGCGACTGCTGACATTCCTTAAAATATTCATGTGTTTCCACATTCAACTCCTGCTTTGAATAAAATTTCCTCCTTTCCAACAGCTATTTATTCATATCGAGGAACAGATTTTATTCCAAGGAAGCCAAATCTGGAGAAAAGAGGGGGAATGTGGTTTGAATTTAACTTCATCAATTTCTCCGACACAACTGCAGAGGAGTTAGATTCTGCGTTTTCGTAATGGAGAAGAATCCTTTCCGAAGGATCTGACGAAAAGCCTTGCTGATGTTCTTTGAAAGTTTCAGACAAGAAGTAATGTAACAATATTTCGTTCACTGGGACGAAAAGACGCCAAAGTACTGAAGATTTCGCAAAACAGATACAAACAGGTCATGGAACATTCATTACTATTTTTTGTCCGCTATGGTCAATTGCAGAACTTTTGGAGAACTTTGTCGTGTTATTATGTATATTAATGTATCAACGACAAAGCTCTCCAGATGTTCTGCAATTGATCATAGCGGACAAAAAATAGCCGAAAAATCAACTAGCTTGGGTGGAGCTGCAGGTACCCAGAGTGCCTCACCCGGGAATCGAACCCGGGACCCTCATCTACATCTACATAATACCCCACAAGCCGCCGCAAGGGCGTGTGGCGGGGGGTGTTAGGTAACCACCCAAAAAAGGAAAAAAGAAATACCGCATTCAAAACCAAACCCTCCGGTCAGTAGTCCAACGCTCTACCCACTGGACCACCGCGACCCACAAATTACATTATTTTGTTATATATATATATATATATATATATATATATATATATATATATATATATATATATATTTTATATGTGTGTATATATATATATATTTTTTATATGTATATATATATATATATATATATATATATATATATAATCACACGTTATTTCTTGATAATTTCGACGGAATTGAGCTCCATATTCATCAGAAGATTCGCTAGGACTGACTGTTGAACTGGGGGAGGTGAATGACATCTCCCGCCTATCCTCTTCCCAACTAAACACCCCCACATCTATATCCTTCCCAAGATCCACAAACATAACAATCAGGCCGCCCTTTAGTCTCCTCCCGTAACTCCCCGACTAAAAAATTTCCGCCTTCGTGGACTACCACCACCAACATTTAGTTCACTCGTTACCCTCCTATGCCAAAGATACCTACCACTTCCTCAATTTGCTCCACTCAATTTCCCTCCCTCCTGACACCGAGATCACTATGGTCACAATCGATGTCACATCCTTATACATCTCCATTCCTCAACTAGAAGGCCTTGCTTCCCTGCGCCACTTCCTCTCCAAACGCCAAAGCCATCACATTCCCAGTACCGAATTTTTCATTGGTGAGGCTAATTTAATTCTCACCCGTAACTCTTTTCCTTTCGATAATAGCTTTTACATCCAAATTAAGGGCTGTGCCATGGAAAGTAGATTAAGCCCTTCATATGCCAACCTTCACTTAGGTGTCCTGGAAGAGAATTTCCCTTCAAATTATCCTCTGAAACTCCTCCTTGGCGGTCGACATATAGACGACATATTTCTACTCTAGCCACATAATATAGATTCACTCAATTTCTTCATCTCCCAACTCAATGCTTCCTCATCTCATTCTCTCACCTCCACCATTTTATTCTCGCAGATCACCTTCCTCGACGTCAATATTTCCCTATTCAATAACAAATTCCTGACCTCTGTACACACTAAACCTACCAGTAAACAACAATACCTACATTACAATAGATTCCAACCCTCCCATACCAAACGTTCCCTCCCTCTCTATCCGCGAGCACCTTCCCACCTTTTAATTCTCTCCCACTTTTATCCCACTCTTATTGGACATCCAAGAATGTTGTCTATCTTCTGGCTTGTAAACTCTGCCCAGCATTTTTCATAGGTCAATGTTCCACAACCCTGAACCTCAAGATAAATCATCTTCGCGCCTCATGCTATCCCGCCTTCTACTCTACTGCTCTATGGGACTTCCCATCCCAAAACATGCCTCCCATTATGTCACCCCCTTCAACTAGTTCTATAGTGTTTCCATTCTAGCCTCCCTTCCCCAATCTGATAACCCTATAGAATTAAAAACTCTAGAAATGAGGTATATATGGCTTTGTTAGACCTATCCACATCCGGGACTCAACGTCTTTCACTAATAAGAATGGTCCGAAGAGCCATTTTGTGGAAGCGATTCCTGTCGGAAAGTACTTAGTTCTTCCTTATTTATTTTGTTGTGCGCAGCTTCGGTTCGAATTAGAAAGTCCTGATGACTACTGCTTAAGTTTAAACCTGGGTCTTGGATGTTGCAGTAAGTGTGGGGGAACGAATTGTTTTCTTTTCCCGTCGTTCATTATATTCACCTCCTCCCTCTCACTCCTATCCTACCTCCAGTTTCCAGAGGACGGGTAAAATTTGTGCCCTATACATGAAGGTTAAACACTATCCAGAAGTAAGAAGGGGAGATCTGTGTTAAGAGTACCAGAAAAGTTGGGTAAGATAATAGTGGAAACAGAACTGACCCAAGAGAGATGGAAGGAAGATATAGAAGAACTGTATGGTAAAGAACTTAGGTAAACAAACTTAGACATAGAAAGAGGACTTGACAAATATTAAGATTGCTTAGGTCAGGCATACTTACGATGAGATAGAAAGGGAATTATTGGAGATCAAATCAAATAAGGCCAAGTTGGTGGACAAAATCCCTGCGAAACTACTTGCAAATTTAAAAAGAATTAGAAGGAAGAGTCTTAATTATATATGGAAGAGAAATTTAGCTGGAAGTCAGATCAGTGTTGGTTCTTATTCCATAAAAGGTAAAGGCTACGTTATGCGGGGACTGAAGAACGATAATTCTGATATCCCACGCAGTTACAGTGATACTAAGCATCATGAAAGAGGATGGAGAGCTGGCCAATTGATTACTTAGGGGATGATCAAATAAGGTTCAGGAAGTGCACATGCCGGCGTGATGGCATAGCAGAAACGAGGTCACTAATTGAGGGAAACGTAGGTTAAAATCAGGATGCACTCGTATTTCTTTTTTTAAAATTTCGAACTGAATTTCAATGTTTGAATTGGTAAGATTTTATGAACGGATTGACGAAATCCAATTGGAGGATGTCATAGGGATAGGCGATATGTCCGTAAATTCTATGTTTTTTTAAACACTATTCCGTGGGTGATGAATGGAAAGTCGATATGAATAGTGCTAGATAGAGAGGTAAGACAGAGATGCCCATTGGTACCTGTGTAGTTGAAGGTATATGTGCCTAAAATGGTTGAAGATTAAGAGAAAGAATTATAGAAAAGAGAGTTTGTTGGTGAGATATTCTTAAAATCAGGTATTATAGTGACCAGGTTTTAGTTTTGAGCTAAAACATTGCTCAGTGAATTGAAAAATTAGAGCAATTTACATGGGAGGAGAACTCATTTAAATAAAACAAAGCTTATTTGTTTTTTTCAGAAAGAGAAAGGCTAAGTTAAATGTTAAAATAGAGGGGAAAATACTAGAGCAAGTTGAACAGTGCACGTATCTCGGAAGTGTATTAAACCAAACTGTCAAATTAGTAGGAGCACAAGGAAAAAAATTGCGTTGGGCAAAGAAACTCTCACAAAGAAAAGAGAATTGATGACGTGGGCCTTGACTGAGGAAGTAAAGTAAAGGCTCGTAAAAATTTCGATATAGAGTATACTTATGCATGTACATCTCGGAGGTATGGTCATTGAACGAGGATGATAGGTGCAGATTGGAGACTTTTGAAATGTGGGTTTGGAGAAGGATGGAGAAGACGAAGTGGACGGAAAAGAAAACAAACAAGGAAGTGCAAGGTAAGGTGGAGAAGGAAAAGGTATTGTTGAGAGGAATCATAAGGAGACAAGAACAATGAATGCAAAGTATATTATTTGGCAGTAGGATGCTGAAGACTGGAGATTAAGGGGAGGATGTTAGGTAAACGAGTAAAAGGTAGGAATACGTACGATAGGGATATTGGACGGAATGAAGTGAGAAAGGAAGTATACATAGATGAAGAAGGACCTAATGTGGACTAGGATGTTGGGTTATGTCTAGTTAGAAGAGAGGAGATAACTATTTGGTAGTCGTGTCCATTCAAAACCTGCCTGAACCGGTAGATTATTATAACAATAATATGAGAAAATCTATAAAATCATAAAATGTATACGAGTACTCGTATACTTATTTAATTGAATGATTATGCAGTAACAGGCCTTTACTATACGACTCTACGACGGGTTGATGAGTATTGCTTAAAGTCAATTTAAATTGAAAATCCCATTGATATCCTATATCAATGGGACCAAATATCACTATAATATTCACAGTTCAAATTGAAATAATCCTTTCTAGAACGCATGAATAAGATCCGAAACTATCTTGATTAAGATGAAAGGATGTTCGCGCGACTAAATATAGCAAATGAATGATAAACGAATTCATTCTCCTCTTGAATTAATTTCCCCGTCCGCTATTCTTCAGAATCGTCATTTCATAAAATTCATGTCATAAAACATTTCATAAATAATTTTTTTAACGCAAGCGCACTAATATTGGCTAATTATTTTATGAAACACACATATTAATCGTATCTTTTGAGCAAATGACAAACTGCTTCGTTGTATGTCAATCTATGCAGTTACTTCATGATACGCCTATTACATATTTCCCCAAAAAAGTGTAAAAGTTCGTATTTCTGTTAAAAAAATGACCATTTACAAATTAAACAAAAATATAAATTGCCAATGAACAGTGGTTTTACTACCGGAAGAATTTGGAGTTTTCCCCAATCTAACCAAGACGAGGCATCACGTGTGCATATGTTTATCCCTCTATCGCCATTCAGTCATAATAGACAGACACGAATGGGGACTGGCGCAGAGAGAGATTGCTCTGCACTGAACATCATGGAATGTGAAATTCACCGGCATCCAGAGAAGGAGGGGTGATCCTTTCCTGTGGTCTCACAGAAGGTCTTACCACCCAATACATCACGGCTCCTCTAAGGAGTCTTAAAGTATCACCCAAGTTTGAACTTTACATCCGTTGGCAACCAATTGCAGCATACTCAACACTTCTTCATTAAGCTACATGAGGGACTACCGGCAATCATCATCCTGCCTCAGCTCGCGTCTGATTATTCTTCTCTGTTATTACTTTTCAATGTATCACATATGAATAGCCATCCCCTCACATAAAACTTTCCCTTTAAGTCCTTCTCTCCAGAAGACCATCTGATTTCAAAGTGTATTCGATAAGATGGTCGAATTTTCTTCCAATAGAGTTTTTATTTGAAATATTTTTTATCCTGCGTTTTCTTTTTTAATCCATCTGTTTAATTGATATTTATCATTTTCCTGTTTACAACCACTATTCCAATGATTCTAACCACTCCCCTTTATAATTCTGTGGATTACCCATAGCTGAGTAGCATTAAAAAATACACCCCAGATACGACTGTGTATTAAAGGAAGTGCCTTCACATTTACAAGCAAATGCTGCCGGCTGTCAGTACACTTTCCCTTTAAGCCATATTACTTCTTCATGGCATGTGTAATTGAAAGACTTAATGCCGTCTCTTCCAATAATTCTTCCATCGCCTTAGATTCAGGATTCCATTTATGTACTTTCTTCTAACGAACTAAAAATGTTACTTTCATTTAATCTATGCGAATAATTTTTATAAATACACATGTGTAAATATTGACAGAATAAAGAAAATGTTATTCAAAGAAATTTAGCATTTTTTCTTTAAATAGAAGTGTCTCCTGGGTTGCTTAGAGGCAATTGAAAAGCGTAGGGCTCTCACATGCTTATTATCTAGATAATATACTAAATCAAATAAAAATATCCCCTTATTCACACGTTTCTTTACACCATCTTTTACCACATTCACGTCACAGTCACGAAGTCGTAGCATGATTCAATTCTCACGGGTTAATTGTTAACGTTATTTAATAAATGAATGCCATTATTTTAAACAATTTAACTAAACTAAAGGATTATAAACTTTTTGATTAATCCAAAGGTTCATTTTAATCTCAATCTAAGATTATTCAACATTTTAGAAAAATATGCATTTCCACGGCATCGGTAGAGACTCAAATTGCAC